>PVIY010043318.1:0-20397 GCA_004026745.1 Myrmecophaga tridactyla
TCAGACACAAGGTTTTCACATTCACAGAGTCTCATTGTGAAAGCTATATCATTGTTCAATCATCATCAAGAAACATGGCTACTGGAACACAGCTCTACATTTTCAGGCAGTTCCCTCCAGCCTCTCTGCTACATCTTGAACAACAAGGTGATATCTACTTAATGTGTAAGAATAACCTCCAGGATAACCTCTTGACTCTATTTGGAATCTCTCAGCCATTGACACTTAGTCTCATTTCACTCTTCCCCCTTTGGTCGAGAAGGTTCTCTCAATCCCTTGATGTTAATTCTCAGCTCATTCTAAGGTTAATAAAGCTTTTTTTTTTTTAAATTATTACTTTTAAAGCCCAGGTCATCCCACTTGCCATTAACGTGCATAAGAGGAATACTTTCTTAGTTTCCAAGCTTTTGTTTCTCCCATTCTTAGCAGCACGAGACTGATTAGAAAGATCACTGGACTAGAAAACATTTGAATATTGGGTTTTCTATTCAGTAAAATGAGGGATATTTCTACATGATTTCATAGGTCCTTCCTGATAAAATAACGATCTCATTATTTCCCAAATAAAATTAAGAAGACTGGATTAAATTCTGCAACTAGTTGCCACTTTGACAATGTACATTCTGGGATTTATGTTGGAGGAAGCCATGTCATTTCAGTTAAAAGAATAATTAAAGGAGCTACTGGAATCATTTTTTTACTGGCTGTGGCTATCTCTTTGGCTCAGAAAGAGGCTGAGCTAGAGAGAGATGGCAGGAGCTAGAGAGGGAAGGTGGGGAGGTCACCCTTCAAGTAGTTTCACCACATCAGAATCTGAGTAGCTCTTTCCTCTTGTTTTAGCCTCACCCTTGAGAGGAGTGGCTTCCAAGTTTGTGGTGAGTGGTCTTTGTATATGAACTCAGAAATTAAGAGATTAGAATTAAGCACCATGAACCAAAAGTTCTCTTGGAGAGGATCTATAAATAGCCTGAGGGCTCAAGCTAAGACAAATTATCTGCTCCCCACAGATCAGAATATGGTCACCTCTTTTTAAAATTGAGTACTAATCACTTATTTTAAATTACCAATGCCTTTTGAGTACAACATTCTGAATACATGTGATTCACTCTAATTTTTCTAGAAACAGCTCTTAATTAAGCACTGTTTGGATTTCTTCCAAGGGAACAAGCATAATGTTAATTGAATTGGTGACATTTTGGGTCTCTATGTACCTCTATGTATGTAAAATTTCATTTAAAAGAGCATAGAGGATGACCCTAATTTGCCCAGCAGTCAATGTCTGTGAATTCTAAAATTGCTCTTTGTGAATATACAAAGATAAAATTGAAATGGGATTAACAGAGCATTTTAGAGCATTCTGCCAGAATGCAATATACAAGAAATGGGTTGGCTTTTATAAAGGGGATGTATTAAGTTATAAGTTTACAGTTCTAAGGCCATAAAAATGCCCAAACTAAGGCATCCAGAGAAAGATACCTTGACTCAAGAAAGGCCGATGGTGTCCAGAACACCTCTGTCAGATGGGGAGGCACATGGCTGGTGTGTCCTGGTCCTTTGGCTTCAAACAGCTTCCCCGGGGGCATTTTCTTTCTGCATCTCCAAATGTCTCTGTCTGGGTCAGCTCTGGAGCAACTGTGCTTTCTCTAAAATGTTTTACCTTTTAAAGGACTCTAGTAAACTAATAAAGACCCACTTGAATGGGTGGAGTTACATCTCCATCTAATCAAAAGATCATGCCTACAATTGAGTGGGTCAATCTGCATAGAAACAATCTAATCAAAGGTTCTACCCTAAAAATAGGTCTGACCCCACAAGACTGGATCAGGATTGAAAGAAAATGGCTTTTCTGGAGTATGTAACAGTTACAAACTAGCACACAGAGTAACAAAGAATTTGTTAAATTTCAAATTTGAAAGAATTTTTAAAATGTGCACAAAGCCCAAACTGCTAATAATGTGCCAGTTTACCAAGGGTGAAAATGTTTGTTTTAAGATGTATAGTAAACTGCTGATGATCCACATTACAGAGTTCACATCAGGTTCAAAAGTAGTTTTATATCAGCATCAAGAGAAACATCCTAATGCCACAGTTTGTGGCATCATTCCCAGCTGACTGGCTGAGGGCTAGTGACTCTCTTATTCAGAAACACTGTTTGAGAGGAATCACAGTGGAAGTTTACAAAGTCACTAAATGAGTAAATAAATGAAATGAATGAGTAAGTGAATGCAGTGGATTTGTTACCAATTACATAGCTCCCTTACATTAAGTTTTTTTGTTTGTAATGCAGTTGCTGTCTGTGGCTTAGCAACTCCTCTGATGGGAACAACAATGAAGAACAAATGAAAAAAATGTAGCAGAGAGTAAGCATGCCACATTCAGCTGCTTGGAGAAATTATTCACTATCATTGTCTTTCTGTTTATCCGTCCATTTATATATTTCATTTCAACAAATATTTATTATATACCCAATATATATCAGGTACTGTACTGAGTCCTAGGGAAAATCTAGTGGAAAAGATAAGCACAGTCTTTTTCCTCATGATGAACATGGACTTACAGATGCTATAAACAGTTAAACAGGTAATTTCAATGTAGTGCAGCAAGTGAGGGAAAATAATGATTCTTAAACAGATAGTTGACTGGGATTTGTTTTGTTCCACTCTATTCTAAAGAAAGCCACCCCCTATTGAAGCTAAACCAGGTCTTATTAAGGGATGTTAGAACTGGTTTTACAAGGAGAGGACTGAAAAGGGGGAGCTATTCTTCACCCCAACTCCAAGAAACTGTAGCACAGTAGAGGTGGTGGGAGGTTCCTTGGGATAGAGATTGGCAAGAAACTGGGGGAAATAGCATGTGTGTAAACACAGGATAAAGTACCTATTTCTGGTTTAGAAATTTCTGCAGACAGGAGGCTTACTGCATGTGTAGGGCTTGGAGGCCAAGGTGGAGAGTATTTGGAAGTACACTTATGATTTCTGAGGTTCCATGTGAAAAGATTCAGTGTTTGGGGGTGGGAAAGGGCAGGATCACTAGAGCAACTCAGATAGCCTCAGGACAAAAGGAGGGAGACCCCCCTCCCCCCAGAAAAAATATTGGATCAAGGCTGGAGTTTTCCCTTTCTGAGGGGAAACTCACTTACAGAGAGGCTAAGGACAAGTGAGCAACTCTCCAAGAAACTAAGCACTCAGCTCTGTCTTTACAGAGACTACCCCATCAACAGAAATCACCAGCAAAGGACAAAGCCACTACAAACCATGGTAATACCAGAGATAACTGACATCATTGTCTACAGGTAGGTGGTTTGGTGAGACAATCACTGACTCCTCTGTCCCTCCTTCCTGCCCCCAACTCCAGAGGAGATGAGTCTAGAAAAAGGGAAGGAGGAATGGGAGGGCATACCCTTTATCTCTCCTATGCGCTGTTAAAGTATTATATACATCAGAAAAGCTGCAGGTTTTAATCCTGATCCAATCTTGTGGAGGCAGCTGTCAGTAACGCAGATCAGAATCTTTTATCAGATTATCTCCATAGAGATGTGATACACCTGACAGTAGGTGTTAGGTTTTGATTAGATGGGGATGTGATTCCACCCATTCCAGGTAGGTCTCAATTAGTTTACTGGAATATTTTAAAAGAGGAAACATTTTGGAGAGAGCCAGATATGACAAACAACAGAAGCCTCAGTGCCAACGGAAATTCCCAGCAGAGCTGACATAGAAGCGGACATGTGAAGAACAGAGACAGGGATGTTTGCAGATGCATGGGGCCTAGCAGATGTTGCCATGAGATGTTAAGCAAGCCAGAACCTGAAGAGAGCCAAGGGAAGCCAAGAGATGAAAGCTAGCCTTGCAGAAGTAAAGTAATGAACATCTACAGGAACAGAGGCTGAAAGCAAGGAGCCCAAGAGCAAGAGGCCAGCAGATGCCAGCCATATGAGTAGTGTTCCTGACCCATCAACCTTTTTGAGTGAAGGTAACCTCTCATTGGTGCCTTAATTTGGACACTTTACTTCCTTAGAACTATAAACTTTAACTTCTTAAATTCTCCTTTACAAAAGCCATTCTCTTTCTGGTATATCACATTCTATTAGCTCGCTAAATTAATATAGCCCCCTTTCCTGTTCTGCTTTAAATTGAACAAATTTAAGTTTTAATAATTACAAGTGACCAGAAAGTTATGGAATCTCTGTCCAAGACATCATTTAGAAAAATGAGAGGAGAATTCAAGATAGCATATGTCTTAGTTGGCCAGTGCTGCTATGACAAATACTAACACTGACTTAACAATAGGAATTAATGTTCTCACAGTTTTGGGGGCTAGAAGTTCAAAGTCAACGTCTCTACTGGCCATGCTTTCTCCCAAAGTCTTTAGTGCTCTGATGCTGGCTTTCTGCAATCCTCAAGGTTCCTTGGAGTGCATCTCTGCCTCTATTATATCATGATCTGCCTCATTTTCTGGATTATTCTGACTTCTGGCTTTTACATCCCAGTTTCCTTTGCCTTATAAGGACTTTGGTCATATGGATTAAGTCCAACCTTAATTCAATTTGACCTCATTTAAATAAGGTCTTCAAAGATCCTAGTCACAAATGAATCTCACACCTTACATAATAATATATTCAGAAGTCCTGTTCACAAATGGGTTGGTGCCTACAGGATGGGGATTAGGACTTGAACATTACTTTTGTGGGGGGCATGATTCAATCCCCAACAGCATAGTTGGAGACATAGAGGAAGCAAAATAGTTTAAGGTTAATAACACTCTGCATTGTAAATATCCTGAAGCAGTAATAATCCTATTTTCAAAAGGTGCCTGAAGAGCTTTTCAGGGCCAAATACTAGGCATCATTGAAGATTATTTGTTAGACTTCAATACCTAAAAAAATGTTTTCCTTACTGGCTATTCTCAGTGTTTGATTCTCCAATCATTAGTCATTGCATTGGCTCTTATGTATCCAGGAATCCCTTTGTGCTGGTTTAAAACTGTTATGTACCCCAGAAAAGCCATGTTCTCTTAATCCTAATCCAGTCTTGTGGTGCAGGCTCATTGTAGGTGGGATCCTTTGATTAGGTTGTCTACAAGGAGTTGTGGCCCTGCCCATTCAAGGTGGGTCTTAGTTTACTGGAGTCCTTAAAGGAGCTCATGGAGGAAGAAAAAGCTCAGAGCTGATACAAAGAGCAAATGTTTAGACATGGACATTTGGAGATTCAAAAGGAAACTATTCTCAGAGTCACCAGAAGGCCCACAGGATCTGATACAGCCATTTGGAACCAGAAGCCAAGAGAGGACAGCAGATGTCATACATGCCTTCCCATGTGGCAGAAAAACCCCAGACATGATCGACTTTCTTCAGTGAAGGTATCCTCTTGTTGGCGCCATAATTTGGCCATCTAAGGCCAATTCATGGCCTTAGAATTGTAACTTGTAACTTAAAAAATCTCCTTTATAAAAGCCAATCCATTTCTGGTATATTGCATTCTGGCAGCATTAGCAAACCAAAACACCCCTATTTCAAAAAATTTAACAAAAAGGTTTATTTAACAAATAATGTATTTAAGCATCTATAATGAGGTAGATAATGTATTAGGGGTTATAAAGATGAAAAAGACATTGTCCCTGTCCTTGAAGAAGTCATTCTGTGTGTGTGTGTGTATGTGTGTGCATGTGTGTATAAATAGGTAATTATATTTCAACCAAAGAAGTACTATGATAGAGCATCAATAAAAGTGTGATTTAGCTCCCAAGAGAAAGCATTTAACCACCCAGGAAATCAGTAGAGTCTTCATTGAAAGTATGATATTTGAATTTGTTCTTGTTGGAGGTATACATTAAGCCTGTTAAATCCATGTCAGTCTTTAACCCCTTTGCTCAGATTAGTTCACAGGTTGCTTTTCTACCTGGCAGGTAGATGAAATCATGGCTGAAGCAGTGCTAGAGAGAGAAGGTCCTACAAAGAGGAAAATACGGCAGGCAGTGGTCACTGAGTATCTTAAAGGAAAGTACATGGGATGTTAAGAGCCTTGAAGAAGTGCTACTAGAAGAGTAGCAGAGGGAGAACAAAATTGTGACCTAGGTAATTTTACCAAGGTCTGCCCTGGTTCTATTGATATATCTCAGGGGTCTTTTTATAGTTGAATTTTATTTATCAGGCAGGATTGATCCATGCCCAAACAGCACAGTCCTGGTCTCTTAAGACTTTAAAACTTGAAACAACATGTACAAATGTGTAGACAGATATATGGATTTAAAAAAAAAAACAAAACTAGTGTAACCAGACCCCTGCTGTCACCTGAGTTAGCTGAACCCCATTTCAGGTTCAGGGCTCTCATCACAGAAAGAATCCAGGGACGAGAAAGAGCCAGTAGAAGTAGTAAAGTTTGTTAGAGAGAGTACACATTAAAGAAATTAACACAGATGCCCAGAGTGGAATGGGTTTGCCTGTTTTATAGGGAGGTTTTGCTGATAATAGGGTTTCATACTGACCTTTGATCACACCCGGACCTCACATGGTTTGTATTAACCAGGTGCTTTCATGGTTTGCATTGTTTCAGGAGGAGATAACTATCAATGCTTGTGGAACTCTGTCATCTATTCAAAATTTGTTTGAGTGCAGATGTTTAACAGTCTTTATAACCCCAACCTGGCTTTCTGGTGTTCACTAAGAGTCTATTTGGGGCTATGATTTTACTAGCTGTATGGTTTGGGGGAGTTTTAGGGCTTTAGGGGAAAATTTTTGCTTTTAGGGAGTTTGCAGTTTGCATTAATTCTTTTGGAGCTAGATAGAAAACTAGGGACTTGCCATTGTGCATTAACATTTTTAGAGCTGGATAGGAAACCAAAGACCCACAGTTGTCCCATTCTATCCTGCTTCTGTAGGTCCAGTATAATTGCAATTGCTAGCATCAAAATGAGTCAATGAGCACATTCCAAAGTGCAGTTCAAGTTCTATACATTTTGTAGTCTTCTGAAGCTTTGAAGATCTATTTTATATTCTTAACAGTTCCTGTTTTGATAAGGTGTGTGGTAGAACATTGACTAATCATGCAATTTGGAGCACATCTCTGAATGATTCCCATTTTAAAAAATAACCCTAAAATTAGAAGGCTGGACCAAATGACCACTAAGATCACTTCCAAAGCTATCTATAATTTATGACTATTTGAGGTTAAGTCAATCTGTACTAATGATTTCATTATCACATCTTTAAAATAGTTAGATGAAATTCACTAATCTAAAAATTATTTGTTCAGTATATGTTAGTAGGGTTGTGTGTAATAAGGAGTTTTGCCTCCAAAAAGAGATCTGACCTTTATCCTGGCTCCTGGGAGTAATCTGTACATCCTTGGAATTTCCGGAGTAATAAGAGTATCTTTGTTATTCATGATGGGTCCCCAGACTCCACACCTGATAGTTTATTCTATAGAGGTAATTCAGGGTGGGGCCAGCCACCCTAGGAGTCTCAGAGTAGGGGCTGACCAGGCCAGAAAGAAGAACTATGTGATTAAAGGTTTGGGGCTTTGAGCCACATCATATCAGCCCCATATCTGGGAGAAAACTGCCAAATAAGGAGTTTGGCATATACTTTTTGAAAAGTATAGAGGAATAGAGAACAGCTAATCATCTGGTTTGACTATGTGTGACCTGAGTGACTAAAGGGAAATAATGGGAGAAAATATTGGAAAGGTAAGGTGGGTCCTATTATGAGAACCTGGCTAGAGGTATGAGGAATGGAGGCTAGACATCTGACCAAGCTAATGAGCTTGGACTTGGTGTTGGAAGCTGCTGAAGGTTTTTGATCCAGGTTGACACTGCACACCAATAAAGACAAGGGAGAATGTGAAGGATCATCCTAAATCAATCACCTTAAAGAGAAATGCAGGACATTAGTGTTGTCTTGATTCACAAAATGTTCAAGAAAGGTATTTACTGCCACAGATGAAGATGCTATCAGTAGATAGAACACTTCTTTTCAAAATATTCACTTTTTTTCTTTTTATAAAAAAAATTAATCTGGGATGAAAAGGAAAAACCAAGCAGCTAATATTTGGAATATTTGGGCCATATTGCTTTTAATTGATTCCCTCAATACCAAAGTAATGTTAGATTTCCTTCCTAACTGAAATGTCACATGGCTGTATCAGGTACCCTAGGAAACGCTCAGGTTTCTTTCGGGTAATTTTTAAGTGAAAGTGTATTTCTCCTTAATTTTCTATGATCTGACCAAGCAATATGAATGTGTAGCTCAGCTGGTGAGCCAGAGTTTCACAAATGCCTGGTGCTTAACAGACTAACAGAGAAGTTATGCTCATGGGCTGTGAATGCCAGAGTGAAAGGGAGATTTGAGCAGTAATAGGATGGTTTATTCTGTGTAAATTGTCATTCTGGATACTCTGACTTGTTTCCGGCTTTGTCTCCTAGAATCCTATCTCTTGTCTGTTTATATAAAATGGACCACAAATTTTGATGATAAATTTGTTCTCTGAAAATAGCACCAAGAGAAACAGTTATCCAAAGTGTCCTGTGCCCTGTCAAAGTCTGAAATAGCCACCATTGCTGAAATTGCATGTTTACAGATAATGCCTCCCTATTTGGCAGTTTTCTTTCAAAAATGAATGATCACGCACACAAAAAATGAATGATCACTATAGCTCCCTCTATTCACATCTTTTCTTTTCAAATTCATTCCTGTTCCCAGGAATAGATCTAAAATAGATTTGCAACTGAAGAAAATCTACCTCTTCCCTAGTCTTTCTCCACCAGACTTGCAGTTTACTTTTAAGTTTATTCCTATGCACAGCACATCATGAGCTATATCTTAGGTTTATTTTCATACTTTGTATTCAGGGTCAATAAACTTGGTAATTGCACAGCTGTGACACAGTAGGATCCCTCCAGGCTGTAAGCAAATGTACGTGATTTTATCACTCACAGAAGACAAGCCCTTGAGTGATTTGTTTGTATAACATTTCTGGCAGTGCTTCTTTCTTTGTTTTAAGTACTGTTCTGAATTCATGCTTGTGAAACTTTCAGATTTATTTCCAGTAAGACAAAGGTGACTTTCCCCTTCTCCAAGCTGAATCTCCCATGAGATTCATGAATCCCGTTGAGTCCAATCACGTCTGTCGTTTGTTAACTGTTACAGCACCTTCCATCTTAAAAGAGCTAACAGAAAAGTAAGACAGCAACATAGAGGAAGAATAGAATGGTCAGGCACATCATCTAATATTTTTATCAAATTATTTTGTTTAGGACTTTGATAACTTGGCTAGTACTTGAGCATTAAGAGACATTATGAATTTAGGTAAGATGGAGAAACTGAAGGGATCTAAATCAGACTCTAGAATTAGCACCATTCATATTCGGGATAGAAATATGTCTGGCTCAATGATTGGGGGAACTGAGAAAATTATCTTGTTTAGAACTGAGCTCTGATATGGTTTGGTGGCCTCTACACATAGGATGACACTCTGATCCTCATCAGTCTGAGGCAAGAATTACAAGACTATTGCTCTCCATCCCATCTGTTCTCCAAGGCTTAGAACACCATGGGACTCACTAACATCAGTTACTTTGAGAATGAGATCTCACAGTGAGCCTCTCCTTTCTGCCTGTCATTGTCTTAGAAAAGGGAGAATTTAATGCTTATTGATGGGAAACATCAAAGTTAAATATTAGTATAAATGGTGGATGAAGCCAGCTTTGGAAGCTATAAAGTGTAAGGTGAGATATTCTGGAGTAATGCATGCTCTTTTTTTTTTTTAAAGGAAACACATTTATTTAGTTCAAAACCTAAATTTTCTATAGCACATAATCTAACTTGACCTGTCTAGATAGCTCATTTAAACACCCAAACACATGGAGTGCAGAATGGGAATGAGGGCTTGTAATTCTGTATAGCTTAATGTAATACCTGGATACAGCCCAGAGTATGTTGAACAGACAATTAAAAAATATTGACAAAGTCCCTTGAGGGATGAGAGAAAAAATATGGATCTAGTAAGCTTACCACTGGGGAAACCCCTGATACTGTCTCAAACATTAGGGACTCCCAAGTCTATAGGCCAAGTCCTTAATCTTGAGGCCTGCTTTTATGAAGCTTATTTATCTAGTGGAGAAGCTAAGTTTACCTGAGAGTTTCTTCCAGAGGACTTCGTTTGTTGCTCAGATGAGGCCTCTCTCTCTAAGTCTAACTTGAAAGTAAAATCATTATCCTTCCTCCTACATGGGACATGGCATCCAGGATGAAAGTCTCCCTGACAACGTGAGATATGAATCCTGGGGCTGAACTTGGCCCTGGCACCATGGGATCGACAATGCCTTCCTAACTAAAAGGGAAAAGAAATGTAACAAAATAAGGTATCAGTGGCTGAGAGAGTTCAAATAAAGTCGAGAGGCTATTCTGGAGGCTACTCTTATGCAAGCTTCAGTTAGATTTTGCTATTTACCATGGTTTGCCAACCCCTAACCAAAACCATTGCTGTCAACCCTAAAGAATACCTAGGGCTCTATCTGAGATTCTACAAAAGTTTCATGCACTATGATTACTTCTAGGAAACCTGCAACCTCCAGATGGGTTCCTAGACCAGATAAGTCCTGAAACACTGAGAGAACATCAGTGTTCTCTCTGAGAACATCAACTAGTTACATCCCCTGTCCCATATTATTGACAGCCCTTTCCAACATGAAAAAATTAGAATTGGCATAGCCCAAATGTCCCTAAAGATAGGAGGATCCAAGGAGAAGGAGGAGTTATAAAAGAGAAGATAGGTTTTAACAAATGAGTATGACTGCTGAATCACTATATTGATTTTTTTTTTTTTGGTCTCCAGTGTCTGAGAGTGGCTAGAAGGAAAAACTTTAAATTGTGGAACTGTAACCCATACCAAACTCTGAAATCTGTTCTATAACTACTTCTTACAATGTAACTTGGAATTCATTGCTTTTTTGTATATATGTTATATTTCATAATAAAAAAGTTATAAAAGAAATCAACAAAAATGTAAAAGTAAAAAATAAATAGAAAGAAAACACACGAGTCATTTTAGAAAAGTTAATTTCTAACACTCTTCAAAATATTCCTAAAACAATGACAGAATAAAATTTTAATTTACAACACCGAAGGCACAACTGATGAAAGAAAACTGTCTTTTCTTGTCTTTCAGTTAGCAAAATATATGGCACACACTAGATCAAAATGATAGTGTAATGATGTTTACTCAGAAGCCATAGTTCGGGCCATAAGAAAACAGAATCCAAACTGTTATTTCTGGAAATTTTCATTCCAGTGACCATAGATAGTTTCTCTCATTAAGAAAACATCCCAGTGCTCATTTTAGCATCTCCATCAATACAGAAGTACTGTACCTTACACATATATTGTCCTTCCAGCTTTTCAAAGCATCTTCACACAGGCTTTCTTAATTGTTTATCATAGTAATAACCCTGTCCTGGTATAATTTTTCTCATTTTAAAATGAGGCAACTGAGACACAGAAGAGACCTCCATAATATACAAAGGTTGTAGGGATAGATGTGGGGTAAAATTAAAAATTCCTGCCACAGACCTCCTCCATTTGCCTTCATTGGCCTTTGAGTTCTTCAGGGTCACTCTTCTTGTGGTATTGCAGAAACCCTAAAGTTTGGGAAGAACATGCAAGAAGGGAGGCAGGTTGGTTTGCCATTCCACAGTTGGCTTCTCCATAGCCTTTTCCTCCCAATATTTAAAATCTAAAGCAATAAAGGGAAGAAGATTGGCATCTTAAAGTGCTGTTATTCAAAGAGCATTCACTCCTCTGTAGAAGAAGACAATATGTTCATCCAAGGTTGTACAACTGCACTCTCCACTTAGGTTATACACATTGTTCTAGTTTGCTAGCTGCCAGAATGCAATATACCAGAAATGGAATGGCTTTTAAAAGGGGGAATTTAATGAGTTGCTAGTTTACAGTTCTAAGGCCGAGAAAATGTTCCAATTAAAACAAGTCTATAGAAATGTCCAATCTAAGGCATCCATCCAGGGAAACATACCTTGGTTCAAGAAGGCCGATGAAGTTCAGGGCTTCTCTCTCTCAAGTGAGAACGCACATGGCGAACACAGTAAGGGCCTCTCTCTCAGCTGGAAGGGCACATGGCGGACACGGCATCATCTGCTAGCTTTCTCTCCTGGCTTCAGGTTTCATGAAGCTCCCCCGGAGGCATTTTCCTTCTTCATCTCCAAATGGTGGACTCTCTGCATAGTGGTGCTGCAGCATTCTCTGCTCTCTCTGAATCTCCCATTCTCCAAAACATTTCCTCTTTTATAGGACTCCAATACTGATCAAGACCCACCCAAATGGGTGGAGACATGTCATCACCTAATCCAGTTTAACAACCACTCTTGACTAAATCACATCATCCAGGGAGATGATCTGATTACAGTTTCAAACATACAGTATTGAGTAGGGGATTATTCTTCCTTTATGAAATGGGATTTTGATTAAAACATGGCTTTTCTAGGGGGCATACATCCTTTTAAACCAGCACACACATGTACATATCTTATCACTCCAAATGAAGTGATAAATGTATATGTGTGTGTGTATTTATATCATGTTTCTTTATCCTGTTTCCCTCATCCCTAGCATCATGCCTGGTATCTAGTTAGTGCCCAGTACATGTTTGTTAAATTAATGGGATAAATGAAGTGACAGAAATACAAAGCCCTATCTACAAATCTATCCGGGGGTTTTAGGCAGAATACACGCAATAGTAAACACTGGAGGTGGTATTTTTCTTTCAAAAAAAGCAAGGAAAGCCAATCTTGGAGACATTCCTAATGACTTGGCGAACAACAGTTCTCAGCTCAAAAAAAAAATAGATAAGATAAAATAAAATAAATAAAATTTAAAAAGAAAGGAAGTAAAATATAAAATAGCAAAATAAAATACAGTAAAAATAATAAAATAAATAAAGCAAGATTAAAAATATTACCTCTGTTGCATGAATGTCTTCAGAATAACTTATTCATCATAAATTTGGTTATAAGTAAGTTGTGTTTTTACAAAACTATTGGAAAAATATTTCATATTGCTCCTTATTCTCAATGACACTTGTAGCAAGATGAAATTTTCTTTCTGCCCTCTTGATTTTGCTCTGTAATCCCTATTTCTGGAAAAAATGAAAAAGAAAAAGAGAGAGCGGTGTAATTAGCTTAATGAAGAGTCATTCAGAATGAGTAAGAGAAAGGTATTTTTGTCTTGGAAATGCCATTCTCTGGAGACTTCAAGGACCCACAGCCTCCTCTGAAGATTCACAATATGAATATGATACCATTCATCAAGAACAGTGCCAAGATATTTGCTTAAAACTTTGCTTCCCTGAAGATGCTCTTCCCAAGAGGCATCAACCGACCTGAGGTTGGGTGTAGGGATGCACAGAAGGGTTAAAGGTAGAACCAACAGAAGAAAGAGGTAAGGGGGCAGGAAGAAAGAGCAACTTGCAAATATACTCATCTGGGGAGCTGTACAGTATAGAGGTCAAAGTCAGATTCTCTGGAATTATTGCCACCTTGAATCTGCCACCTTGTTATTTGAAGAAATAAATTATCCTGACCTCAAAGATTTATTTTAAGAATTAAATCAGTTAGTCCATTTGAATTGTTTAGAATAGTGCCTGCCTTGTGATAATAATTTTATAAATATTAGCCAATATTATCTGAGGCAGGCTATGTTAAATTGGTGGGTGTTTTGATGAAGAAAGTGTCTGGATGACATATATATGTTGAATCAGCTAACTTAATTTTCAGATATTATGATCTTAACTGACATTCCATATAATTTGGTTTCCAAAGTCCCCATAGTATAAAGGAATGCCTTAGGTTTTCCCACTAATAGACCATCACAATCATTGCTGATTCTATGTTTTTCTTTAAGGAAATAGCTCAAGCCCTCCCCTTTTCTGAAACATACCTAATGTGTGTTTATTTCTTGAACTAGTTTCATTAATAGAACAGGTTATTTTCCTATGTTTAAAGTTTTATTTTTTACATGAAATCTTTGCTTCCTTTTTAATTTAAGATGCTGTTAAAGCAAACATTCACATATACTATTACATTTTTTAAAAGGCAGGGCATAACACTTTATATTTAGGATAACCTCGATTGTGTATAGTAGTTGCCTCCTGGGATAAGATCATGGGTAACTTTTGTGTACTTCTTTGTTCGCTGGCATATCTTCCAAATTACTTTAATACCCTTAGATTACCTTGATAAATAATTAAAACAGTATTTAACATATCTGTGTTTCCTCCAAAACGTTATTTGAAACAAGAGGAATTTATCTAGAAGTAAATTACAAATGGAGAAACTAAAGTGTATGATTTCACTTGGAACGTGTTCTCCAGATCATCAATGCCAGTGTTTTACTGCCAGCCAAGGAATGAAGAGTGAAAAGAGATGAGACCAATATGGTTGAGATGTTACCTTTTCAGAATTATCTGGCTGATGAAACTTAAACACATGGTTTATTCTTTTTGATATTATTTAGTGCATATCACAAAGAATCTATATCTTGGCCCCACAAATAAGTTAGTTATTCTACATCGGGTCTACTGATGCCCCCATATCTCTCAAAATCGTGATTTAGGGTGAAATAGAAATTAGTCCAACCCTAAATGTTGCATAACATCAAAATCATTTCTATTTGAGTCTGAAAATTGTGTTAGCACATTTATGCCTTTTAACCTTGGAATTCAGAGCACAGTAAATAAAATAATGAGGCTACACTAAATATTTGACATGAGGTAGCATAGAGTTTTACAATTCCACAGAGGACCTAGGTTTTTAAAATGTGTTGGCTTCTCTTTCTCAGAATGGATGCTCTGAAACTATCTGCAGCACTGGGGAATCCATGTGATATTGGTCCCTTGGTCAAACCTATAAAATCTATGGGTCAGGAGAGCAACCTAGAGTTTGCCTTAACCCTTTAATTATTTTAAATTATTAAGCACCTGTGGTTGGAATTTACAAGCAGAATTTTGGCCTTTTCCTTCCTATCATAAACCTGAAGAATTCTATCTATGTGCTATTTCTTATTACATAGCTATTTTTTAGGACTATACTTGATGATAAGTAGCATGCTTTAGATTGGGTTGATTTAAAAGAATATCAGATATACCCTTTATTTGGTGAAGTTTTAAAAGAATTGAGAGAAGCACCTTTTTTTTTTTTTGTATTTGAAATCCTATCTTTTTCTCTTATAATGATGGAAACCCTAAGGTCTGAGATCCTTGAGGGCTTCATTTGTTTTTCTCTGTATGAGCTTCAGGTATTTTCTGTTCAAGATACTTGAATACGAATTTATTGCCGAGAGAGGAGAATATGAGATTAACATGGGGTTTATTATAAGAATACATATACCTCTTCTAACAATAAATAAAGGCATAATTAGATTATTATAAAGAAACATTTGTATAAATACTTGGGATGGCTTAGTAAGCAATGGAGAAATTTTATGAAATGATCCTGGCAAGTATTATACAGAAAGGAATGAGGGTCAGATGTTGTTGTGAAATTAAATATAAAATGGACTGTAGCTGCAGTGAGCCAGAAAATAATGGAATTATATCAGTATTTTAGATCAGGAAAGGACTTATAAGATCAATTAACCCAACCCTAGTGCTTTAAACTATGGAAAAATAAGGCTTAGAAAGATTAACTGACTTTTCCAAGTTCAGAAGTTTAGTTTGGATTAGAGTCAATATCTCAGTGCACTAGAATCATGTTAAGCACTTACTATGTGTCAAGCCTTTAGATGTCAGGGAACAAAGATATCACATGAATAACATAAAATAGAGTAACTACCTTCAACCTTCCTATCTTATTAGAGAACTATGCATTCTCCTAATTTAAAAATTTAGTATGGTATCATAAATTTTATAATAGAGACTTGTATAAAGTGCCCAACTTGGATTTTCTGAAAAGCCTTTCTGGAGAAGATGAAACATGAATTGGAAAAGCCAAGAAAATTAGGTAGAGCAGCCCAGAAAGAAAGATAACTATAAGACCAAAGGCATGGAGGTACTGTGTATATAGGAACTAACAGGAAGAAAAGGGTGGAGACAGGAGGTGGCAAGAGGTTTGCTAGAGTGATACAAGGTCTTGTAAGGCAACATTCACAGATGCTTGGATTTTATCCTTTTGAACAGTAATATGGGGCATTCATAGGGTTTTAAGCCTGAAAATATGTATGCTTATGATCTTCTGGTTGCAGAATATAGAAAATGTGACCAGTTAAGAAAAGTGATTAGAAGGACCCAGCCAAGAGATGATGAGGCCATGACATAAACAGTAACCTTTGGTGGGAATATCAAGAAGGGGCAGATTGAAGAGATAGAAGGAGGTAGAATTTCAGAGGTAAAGGATTTATGATTGCTTTCATGTCTCTGATTTGAATGGTGCCTAAGACCTGGAGCATGAAAAAACGTTCGTGTTAGGAATGAAAAATGAATTCAATTTTGAACACATGAGTTTGAGGTGCCTGGGAGATATTCAAGTTGACAAGTCCAATAAGATATGTAAGTCCAAAGTTCAGGATAGAGTTAGGAGTAGGTGTAAATATGTGGAAGTTTTCAACCAATAGGTTTTAGTTGAAATGTCCAGAATAGATGAAGTTACTGAGGGGATTATATAGATAGCAAAGGCTATTGGGCTCTGACTAAAAGCTTGTAAATCATGCACACACACACATACAAATACACATACACACTGCTATTACAAATGATCAAAGGAAATAAAAGGAGAATCAATGGAGATCATTGTTATAGATGTGAAAGGAGAGAGTGGAATTTCAAGAAACGGGTGGCCAACAATGACAAATGCAATGCGGTCTAGGGAGGTGTTTTGGTTTGCTAAAGCTGCCAAAATGCAAAATATCAGAAATGGACTGGCTTCTAACAATGGAGATTTATTAGTTTACAAATTACAATTGTAAGACCATGAAAATGTCCAAATTAAGGCATTGACAGAAGGAAACCTTCTCATGTTTCCAGAGCAGAGGAACAGCATCTGGGAGACTTCTGTCACATGGGAAGGCACATGGCCATCATCAGCTGGTCCTTCTCTCCCAAGTTTCCTTGTTTTCAGCTTCAGGCTTCAGAGGTTCTTTCAGCTTCTGTGGGTATATGTGTGTCTCTCAGATTTTCTGGAGGGTTTTTTTGGTGTCCTGCAGGTCCTCTCTGTATTCTCTCAGAGAATATCAGTAAAAGGATTAAGGCCCACCTTGAATGGGCTGGGTCACATCTCAATTGAAATAACCTAAAGTCCTACCAACAATAGGTTTGAACCCACAGGAATGGATTCAAAGAACATGACCTTTTCTGTGGTATTAACAGCTCTAAACTACTAAAGAAGGTAAAGGCATCATTGGTTTTGTCCATGTAGACATGTTTAATAATATCTTCCAGAACCATAGTTTTGAAAATCAGGTTGTACAATGCAACATCAAATGACTGACAATGACAATGAGTCCAGAGCTCTTTCCACTATACTACACTGCCTAAAAACTTTGTCTTAAACTCTCATTTCTATTCTATTCCAAGTATGCAGATTCCATTTATACATTATTATTATGCTTTTTGTTTGTTTAAAAAACAGTAAGAGAACTGTTGGACATAACTGCAAGCTATAGTTTAAATCCTCTCTTGGACCTAAATTTATAGGTTACACTGTATCTATTACTTGAAAATAAGGTGAGGGCCGTGCGATGGTGGCTCAGTGGCAAAATTCTCACCTGCCATGCCAGAGACCGTTTTGATTCCTGGTATCTGCCCATGAAAAAAAAGAAAGAAAGAAAGAAAAGAAGGTGAATTCTAAGGCCAGGCCTTATAGAAACTATGTGCTTTTAAATTTACATCTAAAGGAAAAATGTAACCTATTTCCTGGCTATAAGTTTCAAAGATGTTCAATTATTAGGTATATCAGAAAACATTAAAAATCAATTTTGAGACTTTAAGTTACTAATCTCCCTTCAGGAAATACACTGGAAATAACTAAAAATTTAGAATAAAACTCCATCATTAGTAAACAAAAGAAAAGACCATAAGGAAGACTTTAAATACAAAGACAACCCACCAAATTCAGTAGCATTTGGACAAATTATTGAGAAGGCGGGGGTAGAATACAATGACATTCATGCAGAGAGGCTGACCAGAATGTGATCCAACCACAACAGTTATCCAAAAGTGTAAATTGGTTGAATGAATATCCATTAATTTGGATAACATTGGGTGAGTCCTGTTCAAGCAACACAAACTACTTGCCTATCTAAAAGGTATATGCAAGAAATTTGGTGGATGTATCTTTGGCCTAGAAGGATTTATAAAAGCTTCTCAGATACTTCATGCTTATAGCCACAAACTATGAAATGTAATCCAATGGCATGGACTAAACAGGACCTTCCAGAGGTCAAGAGTGGATAACTGTTATTTTAGATGTGTGCTGGGATGTAAATTTATTTTCTAAGTAAATGACATGAACCTGAAAGCTCATCAGTGACTATTTGAATCACTGAGATGCAGGAGGGTGGATGCTATGAAAGAAATATAAGCAGCAATGAGAGCAATGGGGTGGAATTGGGAGGATAAGGGATGGCTGGGGAATGTTTCATATAAGGACCAGGTTCCAAATCAAACAGTATAAAGAGTATAAGGCTAAAAGGTGCTCTGTGCAGACTTCTGCCTGTTTTTGTGTTTGTTTGTTTGTTTTTACTTAGTCTTCTATACAAATAAATTGCCTGAAGATGAAGCAAGGAAAACGTGAGAAGGGAAACAACAAACAACTTTGCACCAAAATCAATAAATCTTCCACTGGGGAACTTCTGATATGCACAGTTTCACTGTGAGCCTTGTGAATTTTGTACTTAGCTCAGAGGAAAAAATATAAAACTGAAAAATACGTTCCCAGAGCAGAGAACAGCAAATATTCCATGAAAAAGTGCTTGAGACAATACCTAATTTTAAGCTTTGTCTTCCCCAAATTGACCCTCCTCCCCATACTTTGCTTCTATAAATAATGGATTTCCTGTTCAAAGATAAATTAAAAACAGCACAGAAAATATGTATAATTACTACCAAAAAAGGGAGATGAAAGTAAAAGACAGAATAAGAATATCTTTTCCAAAGAAGTAAAAACTTCAAAAAAATTTTAAAGTTGAAATAAATAAATTTGCATAAAACTCTGCAAATATGAGCTAAAAATAAATGTAGAAGATAAAAGAGAATGAGAGTTGAGTTGGCAGAGGTTGCAGAAAAAAGGAAGATAGGAATAAAACATTACCAAAAACAGGCAAATTAGAAGCATCAAAAAGTAACAGAGCCATTTTAAGAAAATGTTATCAGTGATACAGACTGCAGGCTTGATAAAATATCATAAAGCAAAACTGGAAAGAATAAAAGGGAAATATTATTAGAAGATAATATATTTCAAAAATAGGCAAATGGCATCTTATATATACATAAACCAAGCACTTGGAAAGGGTAGGGCTGCAGCTCCATCAGGCCTAGAGGACAAAACATCATTCTATAGATGACTCTCAGACCTTGAAGTCTAATGTACTACACCCTGCTGGGTTTCAGAATTGTTTGGGAACTGTGAGCCCTGTTTCTTTTCCAATTTCTCTATATGGGAATGGGAATGTTTTTTCTATCTATGCCTGTCTCTCCTTTGAATGTTGGAAGCCAATAACTTGTTCTCTAGGTTTCACAGGTCCACAAATAGAGGGGAATGATGCCCCAGGAAAAAGCACACCTATAACCAATTTTGATGAGACTTTTGTACTTGATAGTGCTTCTGAAATGACTTAAGGCTTTTGGGATATTGTGATGGAATTAATGCATTTTGTATATGGAAAGAACATTTATTTTGTAGTCCATAGGGTGGAGCATGGTGGATTGAAATTGTTTGTACCCCAGAAAAACATGTTCTTAAAGTTAATCCATTTCTGTGGGTGTAGACCCATTCTGAATAGGATCTTCTGATGAGGCTACTTTTTTAAATGTATGACCCACCTCATTCAGGGTGGGTCTTAATCCTCCTATTAGAGTCCTTTATAAATGGGATGACTACAGAGAGAAAGTCCTATGGAAGAAAGAAGCTGAAATCAATAAAACCAAGAAGAGGAGAGAATAGCTGATGCCATCATGTGCTTTGCCATGTGACAGAAGAGTCCGGGATCACCAACAGCTGGTCTTCAGGAAGAAATCATCATCTTGATGATGCTTTGATTTAAAAATTTTCACAGCCTCAAAACTGTACGCTTCTAAACTAATAAATTCTCATTTTTTAAAGCCAACCCATTTTGTGCTGTGTCTATTTGGAGCTATTATGTACCTCAGAAAAGCCATGTTTTAATTCTGATCCAATTTT
>PVIY010043319.1:0-20396 GCA_004026745.1 Myrmecophaga tridactyla
TAATATAATCCCATTTCATAAAGGTAGAATAATCCCTATTCAATACTGTAATGAGATCATCTCCCTGGTTGATGTGATTTAGTCGAGAATGGTTGTTAAACTGGATTAGGGGATGACATGTTTCCACCCATTTGAGTGGGTCTTGATTGGTTTACTGGAGTCTTATAAAAGTGGAAACATTTTGGAGAAAGAGATTCAGTGAGAGTGACACTACGAAGTAGAGAGTCCACCAGACAGCGACCTTTGGAGATAAAGAAGGAAGACGCCTCCCGGGGAGCTTCATGAAACCAGAAGCCAGGAGAGAAAGTTAGCAGATGATGCCGTATTAGCCATGTGCCCTTCCAGCCGAGAGAGAAGCCCTGACTGTGTTTGCCAAGCGCCTTCTCACTTGAGAGAGAAACCCTGAACTTCATTGGCCTTCTTGAACCAAGGTATCTTTTCCTGGATGCCTTTGATTGGACTTTTCTATAAACTTGTTTTAATTCTCGGCCTTAGAACTGTAAACTAGCAACTCATTAAATTTCCCTTTTTAAAAGCCATTCCGTTTCTGGTATATTGCATTCCGGCAGCTAGCAAACTAGAACAAAAGTGAAAGAATAGAAATATATATACATAAACACACAAATGGTAACCAAGAGTTGGGGCTGCTATACTAATCACAAATTAAATAGATTTTAAGTAAAAAACTGTTACAAGATATAAAGAAGGTCACTGCATTCTGATAAATGGGTCAATTCAACAGGAGGGAATATCACTTATAAATATATATGCATCTAAAGGCAGAGTCCCAAAATATATGAAATAAATACTGACATATATTTCTACATATGGGAAACCTGAGTACACACTTTCAATAATGGATAGAGCATCTAAGCAGGAAATGAATGAAGACTTCATCCATTTTATAAACCAACCAGACATAACAGACTCATGTAGGTAGAACCTGCCACTCAACAGCAGTAGAATACACATTCTTCTTTAGCACACATGGACCATTCACTAGCATAGGCCATAAGTTAGGTCACAAAACAAGACTTAATGAATTCAAAAATGTTGAAATCACACAATATGAAATCTCTGGCCATAATGGAATGAAGTTAGCCAACAGTAACAAAGAGAGAACTAGGAAATTCTCAAATATGTGAAAATTAGGCAACACACTGTTAAACAACCAACGGGTCAAAGAAGAAATTATACAGGAAATTAGAAAATATCTTGAGGTGAATGAAAATGAAAACACAACATACCAACAACTTATAGGAGACACCAAAGTCAGTGCTAAGAGGGGGAACTTATAGCTCTAAATGCTTACATTAAAACAGGAAGATCTCAAATCAGAGATCTAATCTCACAACTGGAAAATCTATAAAAAGAAGAGTAGGCCAAACTCAAAGTGAGCAGAAGGACGGAAATAAAAAGATAAGAACAGAGAGAAATGAAATAGAGAGTAAAAAACAACAAAAAAGAATTAAGAAAACCATAAGTTGCTTCTATGAAAAGATCATTAAAATCAACAAGGCTTTAGCTAGACTGACAAAGAATAAAAGAGAGAGGATGAAGATAACTAAAATCAGAAAAGAAAGAGGGGATATCATTACCAACCACACAGAAATCAAAACAATTGTAAGAGGATACTTTGAGCAACTGAACACCAACAGATTAGTAAATTTAGGTAACATGACAAACACCTAGAAACATACAAAGTACATACACTGATCTAGAACAGAACATCTCAACAGACCAATAACAAGTAGAGAGTAAATCAATAATCAAAACCTCCCAAGAAAGAAAAGGCCTGGAACAGACTCTTCACTGATGAATTTTATCAAATATTCCAAGAAGAATTAACCCCAATTCCGCTCACACTCCTCCAAAAAGTCAAAGATGAGGGAACACTCCCTCACTCTATGAGGACAATAATACCCTCAGACCAAAGCCAGATAAAGATACCACAAGAAAAGAAAATTACAGACCAGAATTCTTTATGAATATAAGTGTAAAAATCCTCAAGAACATACTAACAAGCAAAATTCAACCCATATTAAAAAAATTATACACCATGATGAAGTGAGATTTATCCTAGGTCTGAAAGGGTGGTTCAACATGAGAAAATCAATTAATGTAATACACCATTATTAATAGAACAAAGGGAAAAAACACACAATCATCTCAATTGATGCAGAAAAGGACAAGATCCAGAATGACTTATTGATAAATACACTTAGAAAACTAAGAATAAAAAGAAATTTCCTCAACATGATGAAGTGCATGTATGAAAAACCCATAGCAAACATCATACTCAATGGCGAAAGACTAAGAACTTTCCCTCTAAGATCAGGAACAAGCAATGATGACAACTGTCACCGCTACCATTAAATATTGTACTGGAAATTCCAGCCAGAGCAATTATTCAAGAAAGAAATACAAAAAGTATCCAAATTCAAAAGGAAGAAGTAAATTTTCCTTATCCGCAGATGACTTGAGCCTATATAAAAAAATCATGAAAAATCCACAATAAAGTTCCTAGAGTTAATATATAATTCAGTAAATTGACAAGCGTACAAAATCAACTTACAAAAATCAATAATGTCTCTGTACATTAGAATTGAGCCATCTTAAAACGAAATAAAGAAAATACTCATTTACAAAAACTAAAAGAATCAAGTATCAGGGAATAAATTTAATCAAGGATGTAAAGGACATGTACATGGAAAACTACAAAACATTGCTAAAATAACTCAAAGAAGAACTAAATAAATGGAAGGACATTCTGTATTCACAGATTGTTAACAAGTCAATTCTACCTAAAGTGATTTACAGATTCAATACAATCCCAATAAAAATGCCAACAGCAAAACAAAGAAAAAGAAAAAAGAAAAAAAACCTCAACATCTGTTTTTGCAGAAATGGAAAAGCCAATCATTGAATTATATGGAAGGGAAGGGCCACCAATAACCAAAACCATCTGAAAAAAGAAGAATGAAGTTCGAGGATCCATACTTCCTGATTTTTTTTTCATACTTCCTGATTTTAAAACTTATTATGGAGCTATAGTAATTAAAACATCATAGTACAGAAGAAAGGACAGACATACAGACAAATGCAATCAAATTGAGAGTTCAGAAATAAACCCTCACAACTATGGTCAATTGACTTTTTTTTGGGGGGGGGGTACATGGTCCAGGAATCGAACACAGGTCTCCCTCATGAAAGGTGAGCACTCTACTACTGAACCAACCATGCACCCTGGTCAACTGATTTTTGACAAAGATGTCAAGCCCACTCAATGAAGAAAGAGTAGTCTCTTAAATAAAAGGTGTTGGGAAAACTGCAAAAGAATTAAGGTGGACCCTTACTTCACACCATATAAAAAGATTAATTCAAAATGGAACAAAGACCTAAGTATACTGTAAAATTCCTGAATGAAAACATGAGAAGAATCATTATGACCTTATGTTAGCCAATGTTTTTTCAGATGTTACACCAAAAGCCTTAGCAACAAGACTGAAAATGCACAAATGGGGCGTTATCAAATTTAAAACTGTTGTGCATCAAAGGATTTCATCATAGATGTATAAAGACAACCTACAGAATGGGAAAAAGTGTTTGGAAACTATATATCTAATAAGGGTTTAATATGTGGAATATATGAAGAAATCCTACACTTCAAAAACAAAAAGACGATCTCATTTAAAAAATGGACAAAATACATGAATAAACATTTCTCAAGAAAAGATACACAGACTGCCAAAAGCACATGAAAAATGTTTAACATTATTAGCCATTAGGGAAATGCAAACCAGAACCACAATGAGACACCATTTCATACTCATTAGAATGGCTATTATTAAAAAAACAAACAAACAGAAAATAACAAGTGTTGGAGAGAATGTGAGAAACAGGAGCACATTAATTGTTGGCAGGAATGTAAAATGGTGCAGATACTGTGAAAAACAGTTTGGCAGTTCCTCAGAAAGTTAAGTATAGAAATACCACATGACCTGGCAATCATCATTCAAGATATATACCCAAAATAACTGAAAGCAGGGACTCAAACAGAGATTTACACACTGATTTTTTTTTGTTTTTTTGTTTTTCGCATGGGCAGGCACTGGGACTCAAACCCAGATCTCCGGCATGGCAGGTGAGAACTCTCCCTGCTGAGCCACCGTGGCCCACCCTTCACACTGATGTTTTTAGCAGCATTATGCACAATTGCCAAAAGATGGAAGCAACCAAGTGTTCATCAATAGAGGAATGGTTAAACAAAAGTCATCTTAATTTCTTGAAGGGAATTAAGTTCTGATACAAGTGGTAACATGATGAACCTTGAAGATATTATATTGAGTGAAGTAAGCCAAACACAAAGTAAGATATGAAATAACTAGAATAAGCAAATTCAGAGTCAGAAACTGGAATTTGGTTTTCGAGGGGCTGGGGTGGGAGTAAGGTATGCGCAGTTAATTTTTAATCAGTACAGAGTTTCTGTTTGGGGTGACAGAAAAATTTTGGTAACAGTTGGTGGTGATGGGAATGCAACAGTGTGAACTTGCTGCCACTGAATTATATATTTGAATTTGGTTGAAAGGGGAAATTTTAGGTTGTATATATGTTACTAGAGTAAAAATGAAAAAAAAATAACACATAGGATTGCACAATACACACAGTAAACCCTAAAGTACACTATGGACTACAGTTAGTACAATTATAAAAATATTTTTTTCATCAACTGTAACAAATGTACCACACTTATGCAAGGTTTTAATAATTGGAAAAATGTATGGGAATCTGCATTTTCTGCATGATTTTCATTGAAATGTACAACTTCTCTCATTCAAAAAAACTTATTTAAAAAATAAGTTGGGAAAGCATTCCCTCCCATCTACACTTTTAGGCCTTACCTTAAGTCTTGCTCTTGTGGGCACACGCTAACTTCATTTAAAGCCCCCCTCAACCACTGTGAATGAAACAAACCTATCTTCTGACACACTACGGCTTTATTATACCAGCTGCAGCTCCTTCCCCTTCTCTCTGCAGCCTCATCATCATAGGACATGATGTTTTCTTCAGCAAAACTCCCCAAATTCACTGATCAAGACACTCAGTTTTAAAAAACCACCCACTACGGGTTGCTGACACACTGTAAAATTAACAAAACTTGAAAAGATGAAAGCAATCTGCTGTCTCATAGTCGGTCAGCTATAAGTCCAGAAAAATGGGGAGGAGTTTGGGAAGAACCACCCAAGGAGGATTCATAATGACAATAACGGTGGAAGGCGGAAGAGCAAGACAGAGAAAGAAAGTCTTTTAGCCTTCATCCCATTAGCTGTAAACCGAAGTGACTGGTTCCACTGCTGACTGCAGTAGGCAGCCACTGGGACGCCCCATGATCTCCACCCACCTGCATTCATGTCCTTGTGTAATCCCCTCCCTTTCAGGGTGGGCTGGACATAGCATCTGAATTCTAAGAAACAGAACGAGGCAAAAGTGATGGGACATCACTCAATGGTTAGGCTACAAAAAGACTGTGGCTTCTGTCTCACTCACACAGTCAGGGGACACCCGTGGCCGCGTTATGAACTACCCTGGGGAGAGGCCCACATGGCAAGGAACTGAGGGGGACCTAGGCCAAGTGCCATGGAGCAACTGAAGCCCTCAGTCAAATGTCGTGAGAGGACCTGATGTGGGCCAACAGCCAAGGTGTGTGTTGGATGCAGACCCTCCCACAAAGAGCCCTGGCTGAGACCCTGACTGCACCTTTGAGTGCCTGGGCCGGGTCATCCTGCTGAGCCGTGACCAGATTTCTGCCCCACAGATACTGTGACATAACAGATGCCTGTTACTATAAGCCACTGAATTTGGGGTAATTTGTTACGCAGCAGTCAGTAACTAATACACCAATCTTTGATATGGATGCATTTATATATTTTTGTATGACAATGAAATAAAGCCTGGGATACAAGGTGCTAATACCCCTTTCAACCCTGCCCAGAAAATAGATTAATTTCTGCTAAGAGGGTGACAAGCCGATGGAGAAATACTTCGTGCAATTGCTTAAATCTTGAAATAACTTCCTATGAAAGAGACCGTTTCTCTTCTTGGGTACCCATAGACGTCCCCAAGTATATTATTTCACCATGTGAACACACATTGCAGGATGGAAAGAGCAACGTCAAATACGATCTTACCAAGTAAGGTTAACGCGTATATGTTTTATCTCCTCTCTTAGAATTATAAGCAACTAGAGGGGAAAGGCCTGACCTTATTCGTCTCGTTATCAACCCCTGCAGCGCCCTGTACACAGTCGATATTGGCTGAATGCACTGAACAAAGGTTGCAGTTAAAAGACCTATATTTAAAAATAAAAATGTTACAGTTTCCAAGTGCAATATTACATTATGTAGCTTAAATGTATATCCCTGTTGTCTAAGCAACCATCACCAGCGCCGGGAGACCCCAGTTTCGTCTTGACTGACTCAGCACACAGTGATGCCCTTAGCTACCAGAGAAGAATCCCCAACCTCATCCTTCTTTTCCTCCCCGCCACCACTTTCAAAATCCATCTCTCAAAGGCCCTTGGCATAGCTGACCAGTGAGAAATATGCTGTCTAAAAATGCAATCTGCTGTCCTATCATCACACATTCCTCCAATCCTCACCGCCAAAATTGAGGCAAGGCTTCTCTTTGCTTAAAAAGAAAAAAACGGGGGTGGGGGTGGGTGGGTGCAGAAATTAGCCTTCAAAAATTAAGGCAAAAAAAAAAATCCAAAGCAATTGAGATATCTCAATATTCTGACACACTAAGAATGTCTTCACTCCACTGCTTTGAGGGGTCATTGGAGGAATTCGGGGGGGGGGGGGGTTCAGAAGTGATTTGAACACCTGCTTGGCTATCTATTGAATTGCTGATCTAGGAACATCAAAAATGTGGAGTGAGAAACAGGACCTTAACTGCAAAGGAGAAAAAAAATAAAAACTGGGCCTGCTGATTATTTTAAAAGAGACGGCCACTTACGTAATCTGAACACTGTGCGTTAAAAAAACATCTTCAGCCTTTTTACTAGAACTTTCTTTTCACCTGCCTAGATAGTAGGGGATGCAAATTTTACAACCCCATGGATTGTTTCTGAGCCCACGTTCAGCCCCCCAGGAGCACAAAATGCAATTTGACTATATTATGAAGAAAATTCACAAGAAACAGAATGGAACAATTTTACTTAAGGCATAGAGAATTCAATTATTTTCTGTATTTATAAACCATGGATACTAGATTTCGGCATGATTTGGTGAGGACAATACTACAGCAGTGTTTTCATATGAATTCTAGTAACCTGATATGTACTGTGGGAGTTCCCAAAAACAAAAGGTTTTAACTGCCCAGCAGGCTGTCTCTATTTGGAAGCTCCTTCTTCTGAGACCCCAACCATTTTGTCTGGAACCATTTTTCTTTTCCTCCTTTTACTGAAACTTTTTGCTTTTTGAAAGAACTTTAGTGTTAACACATCTAAAATATACCCACTGTTACCAAAAAAGGAAAAAAAAAAAAGAAGAAGAGACAAAAGATTGAAACAAATTTTCACATTAGGGGTATTTTGATGATTAGCAAATAGGAAAGTATGTAAAAAATTGGAGGAAAAGTGGGTGTATTAAAAATATGCTTAAGTTTAATATTGCGTACATCCAACAGATCAACACCAGATTTCATGGTGGTTGCATCACATAAGGGGGCAACCTGGGAAGTTCCTTGAACTTTCTTCGGCAAACCCAGACGAAATGTATGGAATGGAGGTTTTGTCTCCCCACTCCATCGTTCTCCCATCTCATTTAATTTTGTTGTGCCTGAAGGAAGAGACGCCCCCTAAAGGACCTTGAAGACCAAAATGGAACAGAACAGAATGGGGACGAGGGTGTCCCCACCACAGCTGGTGCAACCTCAAACATGGATCAAGAACTTCGAAGGAAAATGCCAGATGTTTGAGGAGAGATGAAGAACCAGGAATTTTAGCTCAATTTAAATGGATCATTTTCTTAGTTATTGTTTCTCAAACAATACTTCGTTTTCCAAGGACCTAGCCAATAAATTACTCATTAAGGGGTTTTGAAGAAACTAGCACCAAGACAGGTTTCAATGGAGCAATAACGTTAGGACACAGTCTCTGACTAAGAAGAACAGGGATAATAACCAGCATCTGCTAATTTACAGGAATAAGCCAGGCCATGGCTTGGCACTCTATGCGCACACATACATCAAATTTGATATTCACGGCCCAGAGCAAGATTAACCCATTTCACAATAAAGAGACTGAGTCTTCCAAGAGAGATTAAGAAAGTTGCCCTAGAAAACACAGAAACCAACTGGCAGAGTATATACTGGCTCTACCACATTTCAAGACTAAGGGTTTATATTCTAACTAGAAAAAGAAAACATACATGTGAAATGATTTCTCAACAAGACTGCTCAAAAACTTCCAAGAACTTCCCTACTCACTGCTTTCAGATTCAAATTCAAACTCCTTAACCTGTTAGAAATGCTAAACATCTGAGATTGGGCTTCAGTCTACCTTACTCCCCACCAGACCCCTACTTACTTACCAAACCCAGATCTAATCCAGTATGGGTATTTCTTTCCTTCCTGTCTCCTTTTGGGTTTTCTTCTGCCTTCTCCCAACCTCACCCACCCTTCAAAACTCTGCCCTCCCCTGAAAGTCCTAGTTATTTTCAAGGGCCTGCTGAAAAACTACTCTTCTCCAGGATGCCCTCCAGGACGGCTAAATGGCTTCACACTCAACACACGTCTTGCTTTCCCCATCTCAACCACTGTGCCCTAAAAGTGGCCTAAAAGTGGATCCCAGACCAGAGGCCAGCTCTTCTACAGCCATTCATTCCCGCCATACTCGGCAGCCGCCAAATCTGATTTTATAATTGTAGTTGCCCTATAAAGAGATTGCAAGGTAGCAGCCCATGGGTCACTTCTGGACTGAAGGCATGTTTCGTTTGGCTCACAAAGTGTTTCTTAAAAATCTGGACTGCCAATAAAATTACACAAAGATCTGGATATCTGGATTATCTTGAAAAATAGAAAGACCTGGCAATGTTGGACAACATGCCTGCTTGGCCATGATGGACAGGACCTGAGGAACAACCTTTCAGAGGCCTCAATGGGGCATGTGCTCACAGTTCCCCAAAATGTCCTATTTATCTCCCAAACCTGGCTCAGTCACTCATTCATTTCACCTGCCTGACCCAGTGGGCACTTAAGCATGTGCCTTTGCTCCGTGGGTCCTTTCTCCCCTCGATAGTCAATGGTAGCCATCACAGAGGAGGTAGCCTTTAAGTGGGACTTTGAGAAATGGACACAACAGCTGTGTAGTTTTATCTCACAGAGTCAAACCTCAGCTAATATTATCCACCTCTTCATGCTCTCCCCATCTTCTAATACTGCCCATTTCCTCTACTTGTAAGCAAGACAGCATAGTGCTTCTGCCATCTGCACCTTGGAATCAAGTCACTTGAGTTCTCAACTTGCCTCTGTCATTTACTCACTGAAGGAATTTGGAGATCTGGACAAGTTGCCTAACCTCTCGGATTCCCATTTGCAAAATGGAGATGACACTAGAACTACTTCATAGTACGACTGCGGTAAGGCATAAATAAAAAGTCACATATAAAGCTGTTAGCACAGCTAACATTAGTTCTACCAGTTTTCGTTTTGCTTAGTCTTATTAAAATTATTTTAAACCAAAGTCAGCAAGCTTTTCTATAAAGGGCCAGATAGTAAATATTTTAGGCTTTGTGCGTCATACAGCCTCTGTTGCAACTACTCAACTCTGCCCTCATAGCATGAAAGCAGCCGGGGATAATATATAAACAACTGAAATGCTGTTTTCCTAAAAAACTTCATTTACCAAAACAGAGGGCAGGCCAGATTTGGTCTATGGACCATAGTTTGCCAACTCCTGTTTTCAACCATCTCCACAGTCAAACTATGTAAGTCAGCTCTGAAGATGCTATCTAAGGGACTAGATAATATCTAAACTAGTAAGTGCCTCCAGTAGGCATAGGGATCTCTGAGGACCTGTTTACTGAACTCTCCAAGCCCAAGCCCTTCAGAAATCAGCCTATGGGATGTTGCTCTCACCTTCAGTTCTTGCCTAGAAACCTTTCCCAGTATTCACCGTGGAATCCCTACAGACCTCTGCTCAAATGTTTTTTCTTCCAAAATGCTTCTCTTGACCTTCCCAAGTAGATCAGACACCCCATCACAGGTTCCTGTATTTTCCTTTCATTTCCTGCTCACATTGCAAAAGCACCCATTTATTTGGGATAGTCTGATGAATCATGTATGTGCTTGCCACCCAGCAGTAAGCTCCACTGGCACAGGGATCGGCCTGGTTTCCTACTTCTCTCTCTCCGGGGCCCAGTGCTGGGCCTGCACGCAGGAAACAGTGAGAACCATTCAGGCTAAGAGTCCTGCTCCACTCCTGTGAAATGTGTGAAAGGCACCATGTGCTAACTAGGAGGGCTATAGAATTTAAAGTCCCCTTTTTAGACATTTTATTATACGCATGCACAGTATTATAGTTGAGTTATCAGTGTATCAGTTGACTGCCAATGTGGCTGTAAGTTCCTAGAGAGCAGGACAGAAGTTTATGAGAACTGCATGCTGAATAAATGAAAGAAGGAATAAAGCAAATAATATTCATAAAGGCTCAATTAGAGAATAAGTCAATATATAATGAAAATCCCAATGTTGAGTGTTCTCGATATACCCTAACGTTATAGGGGACACAACGTAAGCAATCCTGGCTGAGCCCAAGGGAACCCGAATTTCAATCCTGGTTCTGGGTTTTACCTATACACAGTGATGGGCAAGATACTTAACCCCCTTGGCCTCAGTTGCATCATCTATAAAATAAGAAAATGTCAAAATATCCAATCTTACAAAATGTTTATGAGAATTAAATAAAATAATATATAGAACACTGCCAACCTATAGGGATCTTTAGGCAATGCCCATTCTGCTTTTTCATGTTGAGAAGGGCTGAAGGATAAAAGGAGAAGTAGGAATTATAACTGAGAAAAATAGGATTTAATATGTGAGCATGACTACTAAATCACTACATTGAGATTTCTTTTAGCCTCCAGTGTTTTGGAGCAGCTAGAAGGAAAAATCTGAACTAGTGGAATGGTAACCCCTAGCAAACTCTGAAATCCATTCTGGTTAAAGTGTACTTTGAAAACTATTGCTTTTTCTTTCTTTTCTTTGTATATATGTTACATTTCTCGATAAAAAACGTTAAAAAAAAAACAAACAATGCCTGACACATAACAGCTACTCAATAAGCAAACTATTGTAACTTCATTGAAAACAATGTGGAGTGAAACTTTGCAAATGGGTTTGGAAAAGAGAAAGCTGGAGCATTTTCTCCAGGCTGTGAATACATAGAGCAGAGAAGAGAAAATACTCTAAAAAAAGGAAGCATGAGTGAGGTTCTAGGAATGGCTTTCTCTCCATTTTGAATAAATCAAAGTATTGCTTCTTCCTTCTTACCTTAGAAGAGTAAGTAAGCTCTGTGAGAACAGAAATCTTTATCTGAGTATAAGTCAGTTTATTCACTGCTACACCCCCAGTGCAGAGAGCAGAGCTTGACACTTAGCAGGCACTTAATAACCAGTTCTGAATGAACAATGCCATCCATGGATATCAGGTGGTGGGAGAAATGCCAATAGTGTTTGTCACCAAGATTGCCAAACTTTTTTTGTTTAAACTAATATAAACTATTCCCATCAGAGGACCCTCCTGACTTTAGGAAAGAATATGAATAAATGAAGGTGAGATCCAGCCTGGGCCTGCCTATGAGGCTGGGTTTCTGTGCAATTACTGACCCTTTGGTAAGTGTCTTATAAGGAGAATAAAGTCCATGATCTCCATTAGAAATTTTATAAAAGTGATATCGCTCTGGGGCACGAACCACTGGTCCAAGCCAGGGTAGTGGAATGGACATGCCCTGAGCATACCCCGGGGAAACACTCACCTACTTTCCTCAGAGAATAACCTTAACAGAGTGGTCCCATCCTCAAAGCAGGAGATCACTAGGACAGGAACAGGGCTCTAGCTCTACTTCTGTCACTCACTAGCTCTGAACATGTGCCCAAAACTTATCTGGGTCTTCGTTTCTGCATCTATTACATGAAGGGGGCTGGACTTGATCTCTTCACTCTATTATATTCTGTGGGTCTATTAAAATGTCCAGGGCAAGGAGACACAAGTCTTTTTCTTAGACAACCATAGCAAAAGTCTTCTTGATCATCCTCTTTACCAACAATGTCAAGGGACCTCCGGCCAGTCACTTCCCAAACCAAGCACACCCGTGCAGATGGCAGAGCCAGGGAGACCAGATTCATCTATAGATAGACCAACCTTCCAATCAGTGGAAAGGACTTTAAAATCTTCTCTGTATCTGAACTTCACCAAGGGTCAGAGGCCTTCCAACAGCCCCTGGCAAACACTGGGTATGCCCAGAGAAGTAGCAACTAAATCTAGGGCTGTCATTTAGGAAAATCTGAGGACACAGTAATGAAGGAGAACATTTTCCCCCTCTTCTGGTACAATATCGGGTTAGTTTGCTTCTTTTTCCAATGGAAAGTTAAGGTGAGCTCAAACTAGACGATGGCGAGCAAAGTTTGGGCCAAAGGGAAAATGGGTGTTACAATGGTTGCCATCTCTGATGCTCCACAGAGAGCTGGAGGCAGGCCTACTGACAAGCAGCTGGAAGCAGACCTGGACTGCTGTCTCTGCAGCATCAAGGCGTCCCTTGTAGAAGTTTAAAAAAAAAGCATTTGGGGTGGGGGGGGCATGTATTATAGACATTGTAAAAACATATTCTTCCCTTACGAAGAATATATAGAAGTAGCAAACTTGAATTATTTGCACTTAGTTCTTTGTCTCCAGTGATATCATGTTCTTTTGTGCTGGTAAAACAACATGTACTTTAATTAGCAAATATCTGTAAATAATTTACTTGCTTTTCAAATACAACAGAACAATGGAGTCAGTTTTCACATACATTTACCAAGCATGTATCCCGGGTCTTAAGCAGAGTCTCCCACTATTCAAAAACTACAACAAGCTGTCCAACTCCTGCTGCACTCCTTGGTTGAGGGTGGGGAGAGGACAGAAAGTTCCAGTAGCAACCAGCCATTCTGCAGGACCCCAAGAAGACAGCACATAGAGTCATCCAGCACAAGTTAAAACAAACTCTTACAATCTCTAACCCTGACACCTTCCCCAAGGAACAGGGAAGGGTGCCAAGGGCGAAGGGCAGTGGACTAATGACCGCAGGATGCGGGTGCTCTCCAGACCCCCCACGTCCTCTGACAGACAGCAAAACCCCCAAACTATAAGGTGCAAAGTTTGGGGCCTATGAAATGTGGAACCTCATCTAAGCTCTGCAGGGTTAAAACTGGGCGCCGTGTGTTCAGTGCAAAAAAAGAGATGTTAAATCAAATGAGAATGACTGCTGCAGGACTGGAGGCACTATTATTTTGAGTAAGATTGAAAAGGCCAGAAAAAGCAATTCAAAAACATTTCAATTATGTATTTCCCAGAACCACATCTTTGAGCAACTAATGCAAATGTTACCACCACAATAAAACTTGTTCCCACATTGAAGCATATAAAACAGGTGGAACAGCATATACTTTATACATCATATGCATATTCTTGACTATTAATAAAAAATTCAAAATCTATGTATGCTTTACTCTCCTAAGCAATACCGTAATTATGATTAAGGGACACGCAGCACAAAAAGAGCCAATTTATCTTACTCGTGCTCAGGAATACTATTGTGTAACTAAGCAACTAAAGACAAAATATGGTCTAATTAATTCACTCCTATGCTTATTTAAAAGACACAATTAGAACATTTTTATTTTCCAGCCTGCACAGTAGCTCAACATGCTTGAGGGTGTAGAAAGCAAAGCCTATTATTCTCGAAGACAAGAGTTTAATGTTTAGTGCCACTGATCAGGCTTGGAACTCAACTAAGGGAAGGAGGGGGTGTGTTTCACAGCCCGAGAGTACTCAGGGTGATGAGAAAGGAAAGGTAGGGGAAAAGATGGGGCCACGAGATGGACTGGCAACACATGGCCTCAGCCCCTTGATTTTCTCTCTAGGGGCACCACGATGGAGGGGAGACTGTGAAGCTGACACGCCACCATGTGTCTATTTATACAGCCACAAAGACGCTGCAGAGAAGCCACATAATTAAACCACCCGCCCTAGTCTGCATGATAAATGTCAAATATCCATCTTTCACGCGGCTAACAGTGCATCTGATTTTAAAAGCAGAATTAATTTACACAAGGGTGTGCTGGAGATTGGTGTCATTAGCATGATTCTGGAGCAGCCTTTCAATAATCACCATCATCTGCATGTTTGAAATGTGTTGGCAATACCGGCACCCACGGTCCAGGATGTTAGCGACTCACTCACTCCGTGGGCTAAGGCTTAGGTTATAATCTCCAGCGAGCCGTGAGGATCACAGTGTGGCTTGAAAATTCCATCATTGTGCAAGCGCACAGGAGCAGATTTTTCAGGAAACGCAGGAGTCTGTGACCATGTCTCTGAGAGGCACACGAATCCTTAAGCCAACAATCGATAAATTTGTTTCAAATTTCTTTAAACGCCAAGCCAACAGGGAATCACTAGCTACAATATTATTCTGAGTAGAAGATGGCAAATATCCAGCTACCCTGGCTATAAACAATGACAAGCAAATGCATCTGATTCAAGCAATTATATTCTGGATATTGGTTAAAACTAGACTTTGATAAATGAGCTTGAGTCATGTATCACTACATGCCACTAAGAACAACGGTCTGCTTTATTAATAATTAATATCGAAGTATTTACATGCGTGGACTCTTGTACTTCATAAAAATAACAATTTCATAGTACGTGCCTGGCAGTCTAAATGTCAAGAGAGGTTTTAATTGCTTACAATTTTGTCTGGCTATCAAACATGTCGCCTAGTTAACACCATCAGCCTGGAAACCTTACTAGCTATGAACTGCCAACCAACGCTCAGGTGAAGAGAAATTCTTCCCTAAAGTCCAGTCTTTTCCTGGGTTCCCAACCCCAAAGTCCTGACTTCTTAAGGGCTGATAGCTGAAGATTGGAAAACTACCCAAAGAAATGGAGGTAGTGGTTCTAACCTGATCATTCCATCCCAAAGATTCATTAATTTCTTTGGTGAATGCTCCTAATAGAGCCCTTCATCCATTTTCACATCCTATTACTATGGATTTTAGAAGAGAAGCAAAAGTGTGAGACAGGGTGCCTGAGAGGGCCCACATGTAAATGACTGTTGATAGACCCTTTGTCAGAAAGATATTGGGTCAAGCTTAAAGAAAGCAGGCTGTTGGGCGGGCCACGGTGCGGACCTGGGTTTGATTCTCGGTGCCTGCCCATGCTAAAAAAAAAAAAAAAAAAAAAAAAGAAAGCAGGCTGTGGGCAAGAGGGAACTTTAATTGTCATCCAGTCATTCCATAAATACTTACTGAATAACAAAGAATACTGTGCAGGGACCCAGAGGTAAGTAAAGACACCTTTGCCTCCGAGAGCATCACTATGATGGGGAGAAAGGGGTGGCAAGGAATAGGAAAAGAACACAGATAATAATAATATAAGGTACAATGTACATGAAAGGGTAAAACCAACTATTGGACCGTAAGCTCCTTGAGGGCAGGGATTTTCATGTGTCTTGTTCCTTGCTGTATCCTCAATGCCTAAAACAGGCTCTGGCACACAGAAGATGTTCTAACAATATGTTGAGTAAATGGGAGTCCGAGATGAAGACAGCACTGTCAGGTTTCAGTAGGATCAGGGAAGGCTACAAAGAGTGAGATGGGATACCTGAGCTGGCCCACAAGTAAATGACTGTTTATAGGCCCTCTCTCAGAAAGAAATTGGGCCAAAGTCACCTACGGTGACCTTAGGTAACCTCGACTTTATCTAAGGAAAACAGACGAAAAGAGACTGATGGCTTTTCTGAATATTGACCAGTGTCTGTCTATGGAGATGGACCATGAGCTCTCTGTAGGGCAGAAGCCATTCTCCTTCATCACTGCATCCCTGCACCCTGCATACAGGAGATCTTCGATCTACAGCTGAAAACCTGAATAAGTTTTCTTTCCAAAAACATGCGGATCCTGAGCCTTCCTTTGATCACATTACATTTATTGCCAGCATACTTTGCCCACATGTTATTAGATTGTCTTTACATTTTTTTAAATGTGCTTTGATATCATTTCCTATCAAGATTGATAAACTTCTCGAGAAAAAGAACCACATGACTGTCTTGCATTCTCATCTACATATAGCAGAGTGAGCACAGGGTTAGCATGCAACCAGTAGTTCTTGATTAAATCAATATTAGCTGGAGTTTCTATCTTAATCATAACAAATAAGTGTGAGTGCATATATATGTATATATCTATATATCACACATTCTCAATGAGTGCTATTGAAATAGAGCTTTATATATGCAATGCAAATGGTAAAACATTAATGTTAAATTATTTCTTATGTTACTGTATCTTGTTCCAAACCCAAGTAAGAAATAGAAACAGGTATACAATCATGTATCTTATTTGAGATCAACCCCATAGGCCAGGAGTCTGCAAACTTTCTCTGCAGAAGGCCAGATGGTAAAAATTTTCGACTTTGCAAGCCAACAGTCTCTGTTACAACTACTCAATTCTGCTGTTGTAACACCAAAGCAGCTACAAACATAAGTAAACAAACAAGCAGGGGCCATGCTCCAATAAAACTTTATTGACAAGAACAAGCGGTGGGTCAGACTTAGCCCTCAGGTCTTAGTTTGCCAGACCCCTTCCATACTCCAATGGTGGGTCAGACTTAGCCCTCAGGTCTTAGTTTGCCAGACCCCTTCCATACTCCAATAAATTCCTTCCACATAATTAATTAGCTCTCACCCTACTTCTAAAAGGCCTACGAGGCAGAGAGAAAATATACTTGCTCTCTTTTCTTGAGATGATTACAAAAAATAAGTGATAATTATTATAATTGCATTCCTCATTCATTTAGCTCTCATATATAAGTACTATGCTAAGTTACCAGGCCTTTTTCAATATTATTTCTAATTCTCTCAACAGTCCCGTAAGGTAGCGATGATTAAGGCCATTTTACAGATGAAGAAACAGGCACACAGAAGTTAAAGAAACTACCTGAGACCATGGGATCAGAGGCCTGTGTAATCTGTCTAAAATATCAGTTTCTGGGTCAGAGCAGAGAATGAGGAGCTATCCTAGATTCTGGAATGTGTCTGCCTAACTCCAGATACGTTAAGAGCAGGCAAGCTTTTAAAAGATTCTGCCTGTCCAGTTGACAGCCTATTTAAGGGGTACAATGCAAATCCTTGTGAAGTCCTTTATTTTGATGACCCTGCTAAACCTAACATATGGAGGAAGGGACTTCTTTTGGGGGGAACTGGACTAGCCATATGTTCTAGTAAACCAACCCAGATGCTGCCCTCTCAAAGAAAAAAGCTTTCTTCAGGAAAGGCAATGGTAATGGTCTCAAACTTCAACGAGAAACATAATACTAATATTCAGGATAATGCTAACGGTGAAATATTATTGACGTCAAATACTATGTGCCAATCTTGACTGTAAGTACTTTGCATGCAGTAACATGTACGAACTCATGTAATCTTTAAAAGGATCCTATAAAATAGGTACTATATATTTCTATTTTACAGATGAGAAAACTGAGGCACAGAGCATTTAGGATTTACACAAGATCACATAGCTTGAGCACAACTATTTAAATGGTTTAAAATGCAGAATGCCAGACCCCACCTCCGGAGAGTCAAAGTTCATCTCAGTAGGGCCCTGGAATCTGCATTATAAACACAGATGCCAAGTGACCCTGATGCTGGTGACAGTCTAACCACTTTTGGAAATCCTGGATGCATGCTAGATAGAGTTTGTATCACCCAGGTATGCGTGACCTTGACCCGTTGACATCATTGGCTGAACAACCCACATCCACAATTGCAAACCTTGTAGAACCAAGCTCATGGATGGTAAGGCTGAAATTCCAGCTTACACATCTACCTATTTTAAGAGGTATACTGCCAATAAATTAAGCACTTGGCAATTTAAAAATGAATGTCATCAGAAGTTACCCAGTAACAGAACCAATTACCTGCCTACTTTCCCATTTTCTTACTCTGAAGAGCTACTGGCTGAATGCGGCAACTGTGGGCAATTACTGAAGACACTTAACTCCTTGCACATGGCCCTGCTATTCATTTTCCTGGTAACTTAAGACAGTATCATGATTAGGCCCAGGAACCTCTACTCAGACATAAAAGTTATTATGTTTAGTCATTGCTTATAAAGTTAAGAACATCTAGAACAAAGGACACCAAAATTGTAACTCCTCTATTTATTTAAGCATTTTAAAGTATACAAAGCACTTTCATCACATAAGGCTTCTGGCTATTCTCACAGCAATTCACAGCAAGCCAATTACTGTTCCCATTTTGCAGCTCAAGAAACTGAGGCTCAAGAGCGCTGATTGTTCGGGGCCAAATGAGTGGTAAGTTTCAGAATCAAAATGTGATTCTGGAATTTCCTCAACACCATTCTGCTGGTACTGGAAGTATATAGAAGCAGCAGTATATATAATCATGCAAGTCATTATCACATAATTATTATAGTTAATAATAAATTGTGAATGATTAATAATAACAGTATTAAAACATAACTGTTATTGTCATACCACTAGAATGAGCAGAACTATTTGAAATTAGAATGGTTCTACTATCTAAATACCCAGTAATCTTTGATGAAGGTGATTAACTAGTTACTGTTCTAAAAGGTACATGGGCCTAGGGCTGCCAACATTAGTAGATGCTTATAGAATATCACTGATGAGAAAAAAAGGAATATCACTGATGCATTCTAGTTTGGGTTTCAAGGGTACGCTTCAAAGGGAAAACAAAAACTTAAGGCTTAAAGAGGCCTGGGTTCTAAACCATGACCTTTGATAAATCATATAACCTCTCCAAATCCTTATCCCCATCTGTAAAACAGGGCTATGAAATCCTGCCTTATTCAGCTCCATATGATTCCTCAATGAGAAGACTCAATGAGAAAATAACACCTCCCCCAAAAAAGCCCTTTGAAAACCACAGCAAACCACACAGGACCGCTATTTTCTAATCTTACACAATTATCATATTTCTGTTTTTAGAACTGACGTCTTCACATTTTAAGAAATCATTTGATTAAAAAAACAAAATCTCAGAATGATTTTCTTAAACCAAAAAAGCATGCTGAGTCCTGGCTGTCCTTTTGAAATGGATGCTGATGTCAGTTCAATCAAGAAATTATTAACCTCCATTTGGTTACTTAAAATAAACTGTACTGGCTGATTAAATGTGCTGAACATTTTCTCCAAGTAACAGTGCATATCACTAAGAAATCTTTCTCTTTCAGTTACACATTGCAAAGGGCAAATGCATCATTCAAAACTATTTAAAATCAATAATAAAAATCATTTCAATGTACATAAACAAGTTAATTCAGTAAGTGAAAACAAAGCAAATTTTTTAATGAGAGGGCCCTGTTGCCCCCTCTAGGTGCCGGCTGTAAATGCTGGTTTCTGTAGCCTCTTCTCCCAAGGAGACTGCTGCTGCTTTTCTGCTAATGAATGACTAACTTAGGCCAGGGGGGAAATGACATCACCAGAGTGGAAAACCCATCTGCATTGGGAAACTTTCTACCTGGTTTACATTTGTCATAATTATTTTGCACAATGCAGTCTGCATTTGCATAATTTTGAGGCGTGTCATTATCTCAATTGAAAATTGTTTTAATATGGCTGAATAACTCACAATGACATCAGCCAAAGTCCTAATGAAATATACAAGTATAATCATACAGCTAATTACCAGCCGTGTTAGCATTAAAAAACAAATCATGCATAATATTAGACGATGTATATGCAGCTGAGGATTATAAATAGAGCTATCTCCCTCCCCAAACCCCCTAGAGTTTACTTTTAAATGGCAAGATTAATTTTCTCAGGTATGGCTCATAGAGCAGTGACGAAATGCACTGATCATTACAATGGTTCCCTTTCAATTCCCCATATTGAACAGTTAAGAAGAAATCGTGTATTTAAAAATATATCTATTCATTATCAGTAGTTTTAGTATACGTAAGCTTTAACTAATAAGGCTTTTATTCTTAAGTCAGAATTCACTACTTAATTACACCAACAGAAATTAAAACTGGAGCAAGCAGGGTCAACTCGGGGTCATTAAAAATATTCCAATTTCAATTCAAAAAAATAATAAT
>PVIY010043320.1:0-20407 GCA_004026745.1 Myrmecophaga tridactyla
GGGGGTGGGGGGGGTGGGGGGGTGTCCAAAAGAGGCAAGCAGACAGACAGACAGAGAGAGATACATGAAGAGAGAGAGAATGAACCACTGAAACTTTTAATGCAAAATGGAATGGTGATACTAAATATCCCCTAAGCGGCACAGAGTCAAAAAATAGTATGGACAAATATAGTGTCTTGGACAATTTTGTAACATTTATCTATAGTGGTTAAAAATAGTATATTTAAAGGCAATATATATGATATCATGCTCCTTGGAACATACTTTTATAATTCAGAATAATATTGGCTGAGAATTGGGTAGAACTGGCCCATGATTTCCTCTTTGAAAAGAAGAAATGGAATGTTTGAAACAACAGCCATAACAATGTAGAATGCAAAACAATAAGCAAAGATATTGCTTGAAATAAAATGTCAGAATGTGCTCCAGACTGTCCTGCTGGGTTCTGAGAAGGCTAGAATAATTCTGAATGAACATCACTAAATTTATTGCATCCTGGTTCCATTTAGGATTACTGTAAAAGATTATAATAAATGTCTGCCTATTCAACAAGGCAGTTGTACTAAATATTTTTACTTCCAAGTTTTTTTATCTTTCATTTTTATTTTTTGCTATACTTTCCACAAAATATTTCAGTATTCTGAAAAATTGTCATCTGTGAAAACAAATGATGATTATTTATGATATCTGTGAAATGGTAAGAATACTTTTTGTTCATTATTCATCATTTTATAATATTTTTCATGCTTTTTCACTTATTTTCACATTTCAAAGTTGCTTTCAATATTTATTGAAAGGCCTTTCATATGTCATTGCAGATAAGGGAAGTATTCATTACACATGAGAAAAAACATAATATATAAATTCATTACCTTAATTTTATAAAAAGTCATTTACATATTTGAAATATTGGTGTTATATATATATTTATTAGGCACACATGTAACACAATTCAATGTGAGGAAAAAATTATGGAAGGGATAATGAGTGTTGATGGTTATGAAATAAAGGTTGAGTAATTTTATAAACTTCATAATATTCATGTTTTCCGAGATTTTTGCAATAACAACATATCAAAAAGAACTAATGTTTTAAAACTAAATGGTTTGTGATGTAGTTAAGGAATATCAAATAATTCTACTGTATCTTCAAAATTAACCTTAACTCGTTAAGACCCTATGATTTGAGATTAGTAAGAATTGGTTAATCTAGCATGATTGAGGTGTGGAAGGCAGAGCAGGACAGAACCAGTAACAGTATGCCAAGGGGTCTCACCATAATGCTGACTTGTATGTAAGTCTTCCAAAGACTTAATCACCACTACTTTCCTTGAAAATTTTCTTTATAAATTGTTTTAGTTTGCTAACTAACAGAATGCAATATACCAGAAATGGAATGACTTTTAGAAAGGGGAATTTAATAAGTTGCAAGTTAACAGTTTTTAGGCCATGGAAATGTCCCAATTAAAGCAAGTCTATAGAACTGTCCAATCTAAGGCATCCAGGGAAAGATATCTTGGTTCAAAAAAAGCCAATGAAGTTCAGAGTTTCTTTCTCAAGTGAGAAGGCACATGGTGAACATGATCAGGGTTTCTCTCTCATCTGGAAAGGCATGTTGCGAACATGGTGTCATCTGCTAGCTTTCTCTCCTGGCTTCCTGTTTCATGAAGCTCCCTGGGAGGCATTTTCCTTCTTTATCTCCAAAAGTCACTGGCTGGTCGTCTCTGTTTCTCATGGCTGCATCATTCTGCTCTCTCAGAATCTCTCTGTCTCCAAAAAGTTTCCTCTTTTATAGGATTCCAGTAAACTAATTAAGACCTACCTAGAATGGGTGGAGACATATCTCTACCTAAGCCAGTTAAACAACCACTCTTGATTGAGTCACATCTCCAGGGAGATGATCTAATTAAAGTTTCAAACATACAGTACTTAATATGGATTAGAAGAAACAGCTGCCTTAACAAAATGGGATTCGGATTAAAACATGGCTTTTCTAGGGTACATATGTCCTCTCAAACCAGCACATAAATATTTATGTTTGTTCCAAACAATTTATAATTGTTCCAAACAAAACTTTCAGCACGTTACACCCCTCCCTGCAAAGATACACTGCCACCACTATTACAGCACCATCTTACCATTGCCAACACAACCTTATGAATTCAACCTCCACTCCCATTCTACAGATAAGAAACTGAGACTTAGTGAAAGTAACTTACTTTGAGGTTATAATATAAATAAGATGCAGTATAAATACAAGTAAGAATTGACATAAACTTAAGCTTTGCCCTCAAAGCAATGTGCTATACTCTCCAAGGTCCCTTATATTATTTGGTTTAGTTCTCTTCACCAATTTCATGCCTTGGAAATCCTTTAACTTCCAAGAAAGTGGAAGTTCTTTCACTTTCATAATCAGAAACATAATATCCTTCTTCTCCCCAAATCTCTACTAGAATATAAGGAGAAGTAGGGTCTGCAATAGAATTCTGGGTATGGTGCATTAACTTAGAATAACTGCTTAACCATTACTTGTATCTTGAGAATTAGTGATTAGTTCATCTGGCTATAATTAAAAGGATACTTGATTGGCCTATTCCAAACCCTCAGGTTCTGACCCCACAGGATTCCCTAAATGCTTGAAACTGATTCACAAATTCAAATCAAAGCAAAAGAAAGGAACCTTTTTTGAGAGTCTTTGGCAATTTTACTTCTCAGGGCCGGGTTACTAGTTGCTGAAGGATGAGGCTGGCATGAGAAACTATAATGGAAATCACACTAGTCCATAGGGTATGATGCTGTTAAGAACAAGCACAAGGCTAGTATAGACCATTGCTGTGTTTCAAAGGAGAGAGCCAAAAAGAGCAACCATGGGGTCAGGTCAAGCTAAAGGGAACAGGCCAGAAGTAGTATCCTCCTTGGAAGCCAGTTTTTTTCCAGTTGCTACAAGATAGAAGAAACTAAGCAGAAGTTGGAATCCAAAGTTTAAACTAAGCAAAGTCTAAATGGAGAACATAGTTAAGCAGAGATGTTATAGAAAATTTCTCAAGGTTTAATTTAGTCTTACCTGTGTGTGTTGTTCATCTCAGCACGTAAACCGTCTGCCCCAAACTCTGTAGTTTGAAGGCTCTTCTTGATGTGAGAGAACCAGAGCTTGCAGGGGTGTGCCACATTCCAGAGAGGAGCAGGGCTCTGTGGGTACATGTGGCAGTGACTGCAGAAAGCTGTGTGCCTCTACCCTTGGGAAGATCACAGTGTCCTAAAACTGTGCAATGCAATTAGCAGAATGGCAAAACATAAAGTTTCTCTTTAAAAAGGAAAAACAACCAAGTTCATTCATTCAATACATATTTCCTGCGGACTTACCATATGGACCTACCATAAGAAAGAACAGTTCTTGTCCTTTGAAAGCTTTCAATATTTGGTTATTTGAGGAGACTGACTTGCAAGACCTATCTAAATGCTATGATAATAGAAGTTGCAAAGCTTGCACCTAGCTAAGGAATGTCGAGAAGAAACACTTGTACATTTTCGTCTTTATGACCCTCTTCAGCTTCTCATTTAGCACCATAAACTCTAAAGTGATTGTACAGTATGCCATATATATGAAAATGTTTTCAGCCTTATTTTTGAAGCCCTGAAAGTCTGGTCTCACTACTAAAGGTTAGTGATGATTTTCTCAAAAAATAACCCTGTAAAAACTCAACCACAATAGTATAGTAATAAAAAAATTTAAACACAAATAAAGTAAATTGTAACATTCTCGATTCACATAAATTCAAATCATTAGTTTTAACTTGAGGAATATAACTGTTTTCCCAGCTTCCTTATGAATCCCTCAATCACAGTCCAGAGGTATTAAAATCTAAATGCGTTACAATTTTGAACCTTTAGACAAAATATTTTTCTTCTGCTTGTGAAACTTTCCAGCAAGAGGGACAATAGTCTTCTTATATTTGTTCTGTACAGGGATGGGCGGATCCTACTTTTGGTGCTGACCCATTACCATAGTAATTCCAAAAAGGCAGGAAGCCATCCAAAGAAATTCATCTTTCCTTATCTTATGAAAATTATAGTGCCCCCTAAAGGCAGAAATCTATCTTGTCCTTAAAAATTAAACACTTCAGTTCTGAATAAATAGGCACAATATTCTGATGAGTCATGTGTAGTTTCACATTTCAAAAGAAACCATCCTGAACAAAACAGAAAAAAAATAGTATTGTATAATAGTATATCTGTGGAGCAAGTTGTTACTCCGTGTGCCATGGAAACACAGGCCCAAGACACAACAGAAACTTTCAGCAAATGGCAGCTTTATTACTTACACAGCACAAAGGGTCCAAGAGAGCAGGGAAAGAAATCCCATTGTGGGGGGTATCCCACGAAAGCCAAACTGTTTGGGTAGGGGTCAGTGGGTGGCAGCGCCACACGCCCCACTTGTATCAGAGAAGAGAGACAAATTTGTGTTGGTTGAGGGTTGAGTATCTACCTTAGGGGACAGGGCCCTGCCACTGAGAATTCCTGCCCTGATTAGCATCTTGGGCTGCTTGTTCCCCAGGTTTAAAGTCTGGTTGGGCCTTTTTTCATTGACTCAACACTAGAAAGGTGGGGAGGAGGCCAGGGTGCGGATATGGGCAGTGCTGGGATATGGTTGCTGAGACTGTGCCCATAATTATCCTGCAGTATCTTAAGTAGTGGTTCGGCCTCTTCTAAAAATGATTTAATTTACTGTAAGAAAAATAAAAGTCTTCAGAAAAAAATGCCCCCCTCCCCCACCACAGTTCCCTGCCACCCCAGCCTTGGGGTTTACATCACCTTAGCCAGGACACATAATATTTTAGTTAAAAGAAATGTCAGTCAGTTCAGTGTACTAAAGTTCAAAATGCCCTCAGTCGCCCACTGCTAAAGCCCAGTTTCAAAATCTTTCATCTGTCGCCAAGGCCAACCATCCAAAACATTGAAACTGAGACTCATTAGTTTCAATGAGTCTGTGACAGAGGCCAGTCCCCTGAGCGGCTGACAGAAGCCTGGCTCACTTCCTCATAATTGGGATCTCATTTCAAAGATTAAGTCTCCCCTCACAACAATCCTCCCACTCGAGGGCTTGTTCTTGTGACTAGTTTTTTAATCTCAAGATGACCTCCTTCGTGTGACTGAGTCACACAGAAATGGCCAGAGATTCAGGATGTAAGTCTATAGGAGCTCGGAAAAGGAGGCCACTGGTGACGTTAAGGAATGTCAGAACCAGACTGTTATCAGGGATGGATGGTGACTCCTCACTATCAAGTATTTGAGACTTACACCCTTCACAGCAAAACATTATAAATAGAGAATGCTAGGCAATGAACTATCCCCGATAGGTATCCAACTTAGAAGTCTCTAAGTATCCAGGTCAAATATGAGCTATTAATATCTGATTAATGGTCACTTTACTTCTTCACTGTTTTGTATTCCTCTAACTGGTTTATGTATGTTATACGATAAATTTCCTGAGTGTAGATGCTTCGAACCTACTTTTTATCCTCATTGCGCTTAGCAGAGAGATAAGACCTAGACATCCATATGTTGATATTCAATAGATTCTCATTAAAATGCAAAAAAAAAAACATGGCCGCAGGTATGCCTTTCTAATAACACCTGTAGAAAATGTGAAGGCGAGGTATCATTTTAGTGAACCGGCAAAAATCACTGAAGTGACCGAATTTATAAGACAATGTCAATTAATGATCCAGCTTCTGGCAGCTACAGTTACTTATATGAGTATAGAAATAATGAATTTTTGCTTTATTAAAAATAGTCTATTTAATTATAATAAAATAAATTATTCATGTGTTCAACACGTATTTAGTGATTGCCTATGGTTTGCCAGTAGGGAATGAAACAGACAAAAATCTCTGTTCTCACAGAGCTTACATTATAGTGGGGGAGACAAACAATAAGTAGAATAGGTAAAATAGCAAGTGATAATGCTACGGTGAAACTCTTCCATAGTGGGAAGGAGGATTACAATTCAGAAAGAATGGCAATGACAATGTCTGAAAAAAGTGAGAGAGTGAGGTAGTATCTTGGGAAGATAATTTCAAGCAGAGAGATCATCAAATGTGAAGGCTCCAAGGAAGGAGGTACCTGGCATATATAAGGAACATCAAGGAAGTCAAAGTGCCTAGAGTTTTGTGAATGGTGGGTAGAGTGGCAAGAGAGGAGGTCAAGATCATAGAGGGCTTTTACTCCAGAATGGAAAATTATAAAAGGGATTTGACATGATATGATGTACATTTGTTAAAGAATCCTGCTGGCTGTTCCGTTGAAAATAGATCAAAGGCAAGTAAGAGTAGAAGCTGCAAGACCAGTTAAGAGGCCACTGTAATATACAAGCAAGAGATAATAGTGGATTGCACCAGAGTGGTAGCAATGGAGAGGATGAGAAATGGTAACACTTCAGATTCATTTTGAAGGTTGAGTTAATAACCTTAACCCTAACCCTAACTTTTTCAAGCTCTTGTGTCAAGACCTGACTTTCAGTAGACCAAAGTTGAGGAGCTGTGAAATCCAGACCCAGAAGCAGGTCAGTTGCAAATGCTTTAACACTGGATTAAATGGTTTAATAGCAGATTTGCTAACCAATTGAATGTGAAACATAAAAGGTTTTGTCCTGAGAAACTGGAAGAATGGAATTGCCACCTGAAAAAGAAATTTAAAAAGCTACAGAAAGCACATTCCATGTTTGTTGGGGAGGTAGGATGTCATATTTTGGATATGATAACTTTGAAATGACTATCTGGCATCCATGTGATCATAAGTGGCTGAAGATCAGACCTCTTTTATCAAGCGCTCTAGAAGGAGAGCCTGAGATAGGATTCTTATGTGAGTGGTTTGTTGAAGAATTGCATTCAGGAGAAAACTGCAAAGAACTAAGGGATGCCAAATAAAGCAGGGGAAGAAACTTGGCATAAATAAATAGATGATAATAGATAGACAGATAGATAGATAGATAGATAGATAGATAGATAGATAGATAGATAGATAGATAGATAAATGGTTTCAGCATAAATCTAGACTCTGTTTGATCCCATGTGGAGATCTGGAACATACATTACACCACAGAGGTTGTCCCACATGAAGGCAAGAAAGCCATGTGGTTATAACCCTGCATCAGATAGCTGGTGGCCAAGAGCTGCCACTAAGAGGGGGGTTAGCATGAACTTCTAAACATCTTTGATTGCAGTGGCTTTGTCAACCAAAGGCAATTTTTGGAAGGAGCAGGTATGAGTCAGCAGCCAACACCTGCAGGAGCTGGCAGATGGGTACATTAGCTCTGTAAGTTGGATCTGACGGTCACAAAGAACATTTATTTTTATATACTTCTTTCACCATTCAGTTCTACTTGCTTCTCACAGTAAGTTCATTCAATTTGGTCACAGTGTCTCCAGGATTCTGGTTAGTGGCAATTCATGGGAAACATAAGAAAAGGTGTAGTGGGGCAAAACTATTTACAGCCCTAACTGCTGGACTTGTTCCTGAGGCCATAATTAATATGCATTATTACCCTCACCTCCATTCACTCCAAATTCCTTTTACCCTTGAATAGCACTTTTATTGGATTAAATGACTTTCCTACTGAGAGGTCTCAGACTCTTCACTCTGAGAGATCTAAACCCCTGATTATCACGCCCTAATAGGCAAAATTTGCTGTACTTGCCTATTTACAGTTAGAACTGGGTGCAAAAGTACCAAGAGATGACCCAATGGATCACACGAGTGCCTCACATATTCTTCCCAGCCGCTGCTTACACATGATGATGAAGGTCAATTACTCTTCCCAGTGTGGTAACTCTTTTCTTTTTCTCCTAGTCTTCTGGAATAAGGAGCTCAAAATGGCCAGGTGGCATCCATAACTACGTTTTTATTAGGATTCTTACTATGCCCCTTTTTGGAAGTGTTCTTCCCCTCTGGGAATCAGTATCTCTGTACCCAGAGAACCTAAAATTGCATGGATGGGGAGCACAAACTCCCCAAGTGTGTCTCTAGGAGATATGGTGAACAGGACCACTTCTACTTCTAACCCCTCAGCTCCCAAATCCATGTATTCCAAGTGGTAAGGGAATAAACACAAAAGAATGGCCATTAGTTTAGAGTATGTTCTGCATTTTAAGGGCAGTAGCCTGTCCTCAGAAAGTATCATCTCAAAGTCGATGCCTCAGCTGCACATGCAAATGTCATACCAGTGCCCTCTCAGACCAGCAGCTTCCAGGTTGAGCCATTGGTGGCTCTAAACTTTCTGATAAATGTAGCAGAAAGAAAATGAGTGAAAGACTTGAACTTTCCAAAGCAAGATCCCAAAGCAAATAAGGGCCCAGAAAGTCCTTAGAAAGAACCTAGGTAAGGGACCATAACTGCTCTAAAAAATCCCTTATTGCCTATCTTTATAAGGTTGAGACTTCTGAAAAACAAACTGAAACTTTACTAAATGGGTGAATAAGTTACAATGCTAAATTTTATTCCCACACTTGCAAAGTCTTTTTTGATAATTTAGGGCATTGGTCAGGAATGAGTGCAAAATTGGATGAGACATAAGAGCAGGTTCCAATAAAGCTAAAACCCTGAACCCCTGAACTTGGCCAAATCTTGTTTACCAGTAGAGGCCACCTTTCCTCCAACACCTGAGGAGGTTGAGCTCCCTTTGCTTGCAGAGTCTGTAATGGACTCACTCAAGTAGTTGCCTTGTAAGGCATTGTTAAGCTTCATGACCTACCTCATCCTCTCTCATTGCTTCTAGACCTCTAACTGGACTCAAGAACCAGCAGGTCCAAGAGGTGAGGTTAAAAATTGTCACCTGTGAGGAAACACAATATGCCAAAATCCCAGGAGGGGATTGCAGGATCAAAGGTTGCATGCATTAGTAAATTTGATAGATATTGCCACAGTACCCTTCAGTGGGTATTGTACTGATTTATACTCTCATCAGCAATGTGTAAAAGAACACGCTTCCCTAATAACTTGGCAAAACAGTGCATCATCAAAGTTTAGGGGGTTTGCCAAACTGATAGTTAAAAATGTTATTTCAGTACAGTTTAAATTTACATTTTTCTTTTCATAAACTAGGTTGAATATCTTCCCTGTTTTTAAGAAACACTTGTATTTCTTTTTCTGTGAATTACCTATTTGCATACTTGGTCTTTTCTTTTTACTATTGGATTGTTGATCTATTCCTATAAATTTCTCAGCACTCTTTATATATGAGAGATTAAAACTTTTGTTGTAATATGGACTACAGGTATTTTTCTAGCTTGTTTTGTTGTTGTTAACTTTGTTATTTTTGCCAGGCAGAATTTTTTTATGTTTTAGTTTGTTAAAGATGACAAAATACAATATACCAGAAATCAGTTGGTTTTTACAATGGCGATTTATTAACTTACAAGATTACAATTCTGAGGCTGTGAAAATGTTCAAATCAAGGCATCAACAGGACTCAGAAGATAGCCTACCAGTATCCTCAGCTCCTCTGTCTACATTCTTTGGTTTGGTTTCTTCCAGCTTCTGGCTTCAGTGGTTTCCTCTCTGAGCTTCTTCATGTTTCTCTCTTTTAACTTCTGTTTTTCTAAGCTTCTGTGTGTCCTTCTCTCTAAGATTCTCTGGCTTTTTCTTCAAGTTTCTCTGGGGCTCTTTTCTATAGTTTTCTTAGTCTTTTATTCCCTTATAAAGGACTCCAGCAAGAGGATTAAGACCTACCCTGAATGAGGTGGGTCACATCTCAACCTAAATTAAGATCCAATTCACCAAAAAAACCCTTCTTACAATGAGTTCATACCCACAGGAATGGTTTAGCTTTAAGAACATCTTTTCTGGGGTACACACAGCTTCAGACCACCACATTTTAATTGATAAATCTTCTCTTTTATGGCTTTAAAAGGCCTTCCTCATACAAAGGTTTTTTTAAAAAAAAATGCTTATCCTTCCCCTTTTACTCATAATTTTATTGTTTCCTTTTTTAACACTAAAATATTTGATCCATTGGCTTTATCTTAATATATGATTTGAGGTCTAGCAACACTTTTTTTTTAGATGGCTATCCTGTTAACATTAGTTATTGAATAAAATATGTTTTCTGCTGAATTGAGTTTATCTGTATTGATTACTTTTATTGATACTAAATTTATACTGAATTCCCATGAATTTGTTTTCTGAACTATCTATTCTATATATCTGTATGTTCATGCACATGCTTTAATTACCAAGAGTTATATTTTAAGATATATTAGAGCTTGTCTACTTTCATTGTTTTCTTTTTTGGCCTGTTTCAATTTCCATAATAAACAGAATATGCTAGTTTTATTTTTATAGTTTTAAAAAGAGAAAAAAGTGCTGAAAATTTTATAGGCCCTACGTTAAATTAACAAATTAACTTAGTGATAACTGACATTTTATGGTGCTGAGTCTTCTTATCCAAGAATATGATATAATATTCCACTAGGTCATGTCTTCTTTCATATCTTCCTGAGTGTTTTAAAGTTTCCTTCATATAGGTCCTGCACATTTCTTGTACAATTTATTCCTACTTATTTTATCTTTTTCTTGTTGTTGCAAATAGAATCTTTTCCTTCACTTTATCATTTAACTGGTAGTTATTTGTAAATATAAAACATATCGATTCATACATATTTATATTAAATATATTTATTCCTATTGCCTTATTGAATTCATATTGTTCTACAGTAATTTTTATGTTGCTTCTTTGGATTTTCCAAGTATATAAGCATATATTTTTACTTCCCCTTTCTAATGTCTGTAACTCTAATTATTTTACTTGCTTAATTACATTGGCTAGTAACACTAGTAAAATGTAATTAAGCTCATTCATTTGTTATTCTTGAGTGTTATGAGAATACCTCTAGATTTTTTAAATATTATGCATGCAGTTTTGGAGCTGAAATAGATATGTTTTTCTATCTGTGTTATTGGGTGTTCATCTTTATCATTGATTTTATTAAGACAGCATTAATTTTGTCAATTTTCTTTTAACATTTTTGGTGATGATTTTATCTGTTTTCCTGTAGATTTATTATATGAGTGCCTAGTATTGAATTATCTAATTTCCTAGATTAAAATTTACTTAGCAATGACACAATTTTTAATAAACTCTTGGATTTTGTTTTCAGATATTTTAGTTAATATTTTGTATGCATAAATGAAATTGGGTTGTAGTTTTCTGCTTTATGCATCTTTTGTCTTGTGAGTTTTCATGAGTGTTCCATGGGTATTTGCAAAGAAAATATTGTTTCTTACTGTATTCAAGAGTTACTATAAATTAATAAAGAACCAACTTATTTTGTGATGCTTATATTTTGTCTTCTTGAAAGTGATAATTCAAGTCTTTTAGTGCTTTTGCCTAAATTTTCTTGTATTTCCTATCATTTCTGGGGCTTTTTTGTAATTTCTGTTTTATAAATATTGCTGATGTGCTATTTGTTATATAAATATTCATACAGATTCCATGTTAATTTTATATTACTCCTTAAAAACTTATCTTGTTATTTAGTAATTTGGGGAATTAATTCATTTTGTTTGCATTTACCAGATACACAGTTGTTCGTTCTTTTATTTTTACCCTTCTATAGCACATTGTTTTACTTTTGGTTTTTATAAATATCATAGAGTTGTGTTTTGCTTTTTGAGTCAATCCTAAGAGCATTCTCTTAAAAGTAAAATGCCCATTTTCTTTTAACTGAATGTCCAATATGTTTGATCTTATTTCTGGCAAATTACTTTATCTTTTGCTTTTCATCTCTGAAGATTTTTACTTTTTATTATATTGTCTGTTGCTTCATTTTTGTTTTTAGTACTATTAATTGTTAGGAAGGCATATGTTTTGTTCTAGTGATTAACTTTCTATGTCCTCTTAGTTCTTCATTTCTTTGGGCCAAAATAGTAATTATACCCATGAACACTGATAGAAAGAAATAATTGATTATGTTACTGTTCTACTTAGTAATTGATATTACTATCATTTTGTGATATACCAGAAATGTGATATACCAGAAATGGAATGGCTTCTTAAAAGGGGAATTTATTAAGTTGCAAGTTTACAGTTCTAAGATCATAAAAAAAGGCCAAATTAAGCCATCCAGAGAAAGATACTTTGGTTCAAGATGGCCGATGATGTTCGGGGTTTCTATCTCAGCTGGAAAGGCGCATGGCATCATCTGCTAGCTTTCTCTCCAGGCTTCTCCAATGACTTCCCAGGGCTCATGTCCATTTTGTTGGCTCTGTCACTTCTGGTGGCTCTAAAGCTTTTTCCAAAATGATTCCTTCTTAAAGGCCTCCAATAAGCAACTCTGCTTTGAATGGGTGAAGACGCATCTCCATGGAAACCACCTAATCAAAAGTTACCACCCACAATTGGGTGGGTCACATCTCCATGGAAACAATCAAAAAGATCCCAACCAGCAATACTGAATGAGGATTAAAGGACATGGCTTCTGTGGAGTACACAGAAGATTCAAACCAGCACACTTACCAAAGTCTGTCTTCTGTCTTGCTTATACTCTCTCACTCGCTAGTACTGTCTGTTGCTCTCTCACGTGTTCATGCTGATGAAACCAGATGCTCTAAAAAGAGATTATGTGGCAAGAAACCTAAGGATGCCTCCAGCCAACAGCTCATGAGGAACCAATGCCTCAGTCCAACAATCCATGAGCAACTGATTCCTTCCAACCACCACATAAGTAAGTTAGGAAGTGGAGCCTTCCCTGTTTTGCTTTGAAATGACTGCAGCCCTGTGAAAGACACAGACCCAGAAGACCCAACTGGCATGCACCCATATTCCCAACCCACAGACACTGTGAGTTAATAAATGCTGTTGTTTTAAACCCCTAAGTTTTAGGATAAACTGCTACACAGCAATAGTTAACTAGTACACCCATACTAAGGGACTTTTGCATTTCAGAGTGAATCTCTTTTATGCAGAAAGTATCTCTTGCTGGATTTTTCTTAAATCTGCCCTCACCGGGCCCTCTCACTTCTCTTCGTAGTTTGCTTTGCTTTCTTCCTTGACTCTAGCTGATCTCATCTGTGATTGGCAGTGCTTTCACATAATTTGAAATTTGTGTATTATCTGGCACTTAGTCTCACTGAAAAAGGAGCTTTCATAGTCTTTTTCAGTATTCTTCTTGCTTTTTTTATGATCTGCAGGGAAAGAAAGGGAAAACCACTGACTTAGGCAAATGTGTTTATAGACAAAGGCTTACTGTTGCTTTAATTTGTACTTCCTTGAACAACCTTGAGGATAAACTTCTGTTCTCATGTTTACTTGGCAATCTGTATTTACTTCTGTGTGAATTATCCATTTTTGTCATTTAAATATCATTCTATTCATTTACTTATATTTTTCTTATTGATGTGTAGGAGTCTCTATATACAAGAGACATTAGCTTTTGTTGTCTAAAAAGTATGTAAATATATTCTGCTAGTCTATAACATGTCCTTTAAAATTTAAAAGTGATCCTTGCATTTACACTTTCTTTTCATTTAACAGTTTCCATTTTTTGTCAAATTTACCAGCTATTCCATTATGACTTGATATTTCAAGTTTCGTTAAGAAAGCTTAAGAAAAGAGGGCTTCTCTGGTTTGGGGAACCTGAAGGGTATATATTCACTGCACAATGACATCAAAAAAAGGCAGGGAGAACATAGTCAACATTTCTATAAAATTTAAATGCATTATTTTATGGGATAAAGTATGGAAAAATTGAATTACAGAAAAAAACAGGGCATTTTATAAAATTAAATAACATTTGGATTTAAATTAAAGATAATCTATCTGGAATTTAGGATAGAAGGTTTGCTCTAACTTTTTTTCTCTAATTTAATATCAATATATTACAACACTATTAAATGGTTTATCTTTTCTCCACTGATTTAAAATGCTCATTTATCATTTAGAATTTTCAATATAACTATTACTTGGATTCTCTGCTGGCGTATTTGTCTAATCCTAACTCAGTACTAAGCTGTTTTAAATATTATAGCACTAAAATATTACAGTTCTTTCATTCACAGACCATGAGATCTGGGTAAACCCTTCTAAGCTTCAGTTTCCACTTTGCTGTATTGTTTTAAGAATTAAGTACATAAAGGACTTAAGTCAGTAAATTCCCTTGCCTCATGCTTCACACAAAATAGGTATTCAATAAATAATTGTTATTAATGTCATCATCATCATCATAAGTAATGAAATTAGACTATGGGCAAAAATTAAACATAATAATATTGTACCAGGCACTTTAAAAATGCAACAAACCTTATTTCTCTTTTCTTTTCCCTGAGGGTTCAAGCTCCAAGGAACTGTCCCTGTGGGGAGATCATTCTGATTCTGGTAGATGTTCTGTTCTACTAAGCAAATGATGTCGAGAATGGAAGGAACAAAGAGTGGCTTATATAGGTGTCTTTGGAAAGGGAGACTGGGTCAGTTACAAAGAGGAGAAATGGCACTTCACTTGGATTCCCATAGGAAGGAACTAAAAGCCTGCCATTCACAGTTGCTTAGCAACATGCAAATGTGCAAGGAAGAAGGCAAAGGCATAACAAAATCAGGCAAATTTTACTCTCTCACTCGTTTATTATTTCTACAGTGTGCATATGCCAAAGAGAAACAATATAAGGTTGACTTCTGTGTTTTTTTAGTGCTAAAGCTGCTGGAATGCAATATACCAGTAATACAATGGCATTTAAAAAGAGAATTTATTTAGTTGCAAATTTACAGTTCTAAGGCCAAAAAAAAGTGTCTGAACTAAAGCATCCAGTAAAACCAGCTTGACTCAAGAAAGGGCTGATGACATTCAGGGTTTCTCTCTCACCTGGGAAGACACATGAAGAAGTCTGCTAGCTTTCTCTCCCAGCTTTGTCATATGGCTTCCCCAGAGGCATTTCCTTTCTGCATCTCCAGAGGTCTCTGGCTATGTGAGTTCTGAAGCTTTCTCCAAAACGGGCCCCACTAAGCAACCCACCTCGAATGGGTAGAGACACATTTCCATGGAAATCACCTAATCAAAAGGCCCCACACACAATTGGGTGAGTCACATCTCTGTGGGAAGAAACTTAATCAGAAAGATCTCACCTGATAATACTGAATAAGTGTTAAAGAACATGGCTTTTGTAGAGTACACAATTGTTTCAAACTGGCACAACTTTAAAAAATGAGCCTACCAGACATAGAAGGAAACTGAAACATAGCAATGAAAATAGAGTAGGTAGCCCACAGATAAATATGTAGATAAAAGCACCATATGATTACAGCTGGATTCTAGATGCAATAGAACAAATCAGTTCAATGTAGTAAGGACATGTGGAAAAAAATGAAGCAACTCATGACTTCAAGAAATTTAAAGTCTACTGGAGAATATTAGACAAGTATGCAGATAATACCACCACAAAACAGAGTTCATGTCATCATGGAAGAACACCCCATTTATATGCCCCCAAAGGTGGGGGAGATCATAGCTTAAGGAGAATCCAGGTTAGCTTCACTGAAATGATACCATTTGAATTGACCTTTAGGAGCAAAACAGGGGGGAAAAAGTTAAATAGGTTTTTGACAAATAGATGCAAGTGTAAGTATGCACATATCAACATTACAGTGAGATAGCTCCAGGGATATTCAGAAAATGTTAATCCAAAACTTGCTGCAAAATAGGATTCTACTAGAATGGAAGAAGAGGAAGATAAAATGGTTGCATATTTCGGAGGTCTGGAATGCCAAGTTTATGGGCCTGTTCTTCATTCATAGGCACTGAGAGGTTATTAAGGGTGTGGGTGATGCCTTTGGGAGATTATACCTTCAGGAGATAAATATGGCAATGGTGGTTTGGATGGGGGCAGTGGGGGAAATGTGCTGAAACAAGTTGGTAAAGAAGAAATTTAAGTAGTCAAGGTGAGAGATGAGGATAGTCTAATTTAAAATAGCATCCGCAGGAATAGGAAGTAGATAATGCAGACATTGCCGAGATAGCACCTGAAGACAGACTACTGATTAGGTACAGGGGCTCAGTGATGAGTGAGGAGTGAAAATTAACTCAGAGGTTGGAAGCCTGAATTTCTGAATATCAGTAACAGATTTATAGTGGAGAGAGCTGGTGGGAAAGCAGTAAAAGGAAGAGAGGAAAGAGCAAATCTGTTTTGAAATAAATTAATATGTTAGATTTCAAATGTTCATGGTACTATTAGGTGCAAGTGTCTAGTAAGTGAAAGAAAATAAGGGTTTAGAGTTTTGAGGAAAGTCAAGACTTTCCTTATCCACCTAAAGGTCATTATAGAAGCTATGTGAGTAGATGTATCATGAAGGAAAAGGAGTAGGTATAATCTCAAGGGAAGAATAGAACTAGCTAAGGAAAGAAACGAGGGACAAGAAGGTGAGCAGTTAGTGAGGCAGACATAAAAGGAGCAGTCAGAGCAGTGTCACAGAAACAAAGAGAATGCTTTCTGGAAGACCTGTGGATGGGTGATTATGGATAATGTTTATCCTCCTTTCACTAAATTTTCTGCAAAGGCCAGATATTACTTGGGTAAAAGTATTTGTAGTCAGTTTTTTGTTTTTTTTTAAGAAATCAAGAAAAGCAAATCTCTCTCTCTTAGGGAGACCCAAAGAGGATGAGGGCTCATGATAACATCAGATTTAGTGATCAGGAACTTGTGTAAGTCCTTGGAGAACTACATTTCAGCAAAATGGGGAGACAGAAGAGTATAAGAAGGGGACATGAGGAATTTTGCAGCAAGTGACTGATCAGAAGATGGCCACATGAAGAGGTAAGACGATCAGGATTTTTTTTTTCAGCAAAGAAGCAGATTTGTTGAAGAAGGGTAGGACAATGAAGTGAGAAATGTTGATAATTTATGGAGATATTTGACTGAACAGAAGATGGGTGATATATGGAATCCTGTATCTTATGCTTGATTTTTCTGTAAACCCACAACTTCTCTAATAAAGGAAGGAAGAAAAAAAGAAAAAGACCATGTTCATAGCTTATTCATTCTTGTCACTAATGGAATTGTTCATCACGGTTGGTTACTGACGCTGATAACTCAAGAGGGAACTACCCTTTGTCTAAGGGCTTCCAAAGCATTAGGGGCCAGCAGCACTATGGCCCTGAAGCATCATTTTCAGGGTTTTTCTCAGCTTGGGGCTCCTTTGCACTAGGATGATGTGGTGGAAAGTTATCCACTGGGTCACCCATTCCCAGACCCAGTGCCATTAACTCTGGAGGGTTGTGGGTTTAAGAACAGTAATGCTCATGGACATGGAATATCATGTGAAGAAGATGAGAAAGAAGGCAAGTGGCTTGAGGGCGATGGTGTGAGCCTGAGTGCTAGGATCACAAGGATGGAGTCTGTGGTCCCTCATTTGCCCCAAGAGCCAGCACAGTGAGAACATAAGCAAGATGGTAGGCACCAGAAACAAGAGGAACAGAATAGACAACACAAGCATTTCCTGGAATAGGTAAAAGTGCTGCTGGAACATCTCTGTTCTATCAGCCAGGCTGTTATTTCCATAGGAATTTAGGAAGGCAGTCAACTGAACAAGAATTGTCTTCGCAGAGGCTGAAGGAATGACTGCCAGACCAGAAGTGACCAGGAACCCACACAGCAATTTGGGCACTGACTGAGAAATCCTCCACTTAAACCAGAGTAAGATGGGGCTGGAGAAGAATAACGTATTTTCACAATAAAGGATAGCAAGCCAAACAGTAAGTCAGTAAGTCAGAATGTCTATAAAGTTGCAGGGGATTCCAATATAGCTAGTTTTGTAACATGAATCAAAGATGGCCAGGAGGTTGTTCAGGACCAGAAGGCAGGACCAGGGGATAGTGAGGCAGGCCACAATCATGTCACCTGGGGGCAGTGCCCAGTATTGTGCCCACTCCCTGCCCAGCACAGTAACCATGAAGCAGATCTTTATCTTTGCAGGCAACAGCTCCAGGAAAAAGTTGACCACGAAGAACAGTGTGAGTGAGAGGGCAAGGGCATCTTCTCCATGGAGCTTCTACTCAGACCCAGCTCTTACTCTGAAGCACCAGGACACTCCACAGCGAAAAAAAAACATTCTCTTGGACCAAGCCACCCTGCTGAGACCAGAGATACAGAAAACTCTTTCTCTGGATTCATGCAAAAGCCCAGACATCAATGAACATTCTTAGTTCCCCAGAATTTGAAAATAGGATTCCTGTGATCTCCCTTAGCATGCAAATCACTACCAGCTCAATGATACCTTGTCTCCGTTTGCGTAACCTGTATTTGCCTGCTCCTTATCAAAGTCAAATGCAGGGAAATGTCAACATAATAGTGGCTCCGGGGGTGATTAAAAATACTCATATTTTATGCATTGGCTTTCCAAAATTTACCTTAAAATATGCCGTACCTTCATTTCCCTCCCATAAAGTGACCTCTATAAACCACAGACCCTCATTAGCCATTTGTGTCCTGGGTTAATTTTTTTTTATTCAGTAGCCTGTGTACTGCATTCAGGCCTTCCTCCTAAATGGGCAAAGTAGGAAGAAATTCATTTGTGCAAGGCTGGAAGCACCCAGAAAATGCTCCCTAACCAAAACCTCTCCCCTGCTAACTCCTCATGATGCCTAAAATTCCACTGACAGACTCCCTATTAGGTTGAAGGAGTCTCCAGTTAAAATGTGAGTTTCCTTGACATTTTAGCATAAAATCTGTTCACCATTAACACCTTAGCTCCAGGATATTTGACAAATTAAAAGTAAGCAGTTTCTAAGAAGGAAATGAGAGAGCAAGAGAGAATAGGTAAATTTTGATGAAAAGAAGAAAAATAAACAGAAAGGGAACTGGGAGATTAGACCCAGAAGGGGCATTTCAATATGGGACCTTTAGAGCCAGGGGAAGCAAGAGTTGGGGGTATGGCAAGAGGTGCTCAAGACAAAGTTGGCCCACAGAGAGGGACCACTTTGTATAGGGTGAGCCCTGTCCTATACAATACTAAGATAATAGCATAACCACTGGAACACTATGCAATTCAAAGTAATTTCACATGTTACATTTTGCCTCTACCACAAACCACTCAGCGTGACACTAGCTCAGAAGAGTTAGTCCATAAGCACGGAACCATAAGGAAAGGTCCACCTGAGGTGAACTGACAAAGGGCAAGAATGTGTACAAACATGAAAAGAAAAAACAAAATGGGACATGGAAGGGAAGGAAGGGAGAAGCAGCCGAAGTGTGGCTAGAAAAGCAGAGAAGGGAATCTCCTCTTTAGATGTCCAAGATCCTCTACGCACACCATGACAATCCACAGAAATGACCTTGCCTCCTACTTTATATGGGCTCTCTGAAGATTTCACAAATGAGAGGTTACATGAGGATGACTAAAGAGAAATAAAAATGAGGGTAAACATTCATAGTACAGACCTCAGGAAAAAAGTTTTCATCTAACTCTCAGTAGAATTTGCTCGAAGAACTGCTTTGTTTTTAATAAACTCTCAAAGGGTTATCAAAGGGTAGATAATCCAATCTGATTCATTGTTTTGCAGTAGAACTTCAGTGAATTGATTTAACTCAGTGCATATTTTCCTATTTGTTGCTTCTTGAAGAGAGGAGTGATAAGTTGCTTTTGCATGTTTCACAACATTTTGGCTCTTGTGGGAATCCTTTGGCAAGAAGCCTGCTCCATGATGTCATTAAGAAGCAAGTTGAGGCCATGGCACACACACCCTGTTGTGGTCACATGGAACTAAGTATCCATTGTGTGTTCTCAAGCAGCCTTCAAGTTACTTGCACAGTCGCCAAACCATATACTTTGCCAGAGCCAGTTTTTCACAGGACTTTTCCTTTTCAATAACTGACAGCCTTACAAAGTGAATGTTTTCTCCTGTTTCAATAGTCTTCTATAAGAGGGTTGAAAGAGTACGCTTCCCCCAGGCACCAGTTCATACATTTTTAAATACTTCAGTAGATATTTCTTATAGAGTTCCCTTGTCCTATTCATAGTCTGCCATATAAAAAGGCCACAAACAGGACATTGATTTTAGTAGTTCTAAATAACCCTTCCAATATGCAACGGCAGTCAAAAAGTAGGTGTTCTTCTCAAGAGCTTGGTCATGTTTCTCTTTTTTTCAAGATCTCATGCCTCAATACTACCTAACTGTAATGTAATTATGTTAAAACACTGAATGAAGCTGCATGTGAGAATGATAAAGGGAGAAGGGCTGGGGACATAAATGAAATCAGAAAGAAAGATAGATGTTAAAGATCGAGATGGTATAATCCAGAATGCCTGGAGTGTATAATAATAGTGAAATGTACAATGTACAAATTTTAAAAATGTTTTTGCATGAGGAAGAACAAAGGAATGTCATTATTGCAAGGTGCTGAAAATAGATGATAATTAATACTTTAAAATA
>PVIY010043321.1:0-20368 GCA_004026745.1 Myrmecophaga tridactyla
TCAGATGGCATGTAAGCTTCTCATTTGAAGCCTTAAGCCCATCCCTTTCACTCATTAATGTATCCAGTGTATCTAACAACAACCAGCCAAAATCCCTCTACCTCTTATTTCCACAAAACTCCATAAAAGTGTCAAAAACATTATCCACCAGAGCCTGGCTTCATACAAGCAAAGCATTAAAAGAATCAAATGGTGATATTTTGACTATCTCTTTTGCTAACTCACTCCATGAATTTGCAGTGTCATTATGATTATGGGAATCAAAGTCCTTAGTGCCTTTGAGTCCAGTCAGAGTAGAAAACCATTCATAAAAACACAATGTTTTGATTCTGTTTCTTAAGTACCACCCCACACTCTCAGCACCAAGTTGTATTATTTAGGGTTCTCTAGAGAAATAAAATCAACAGGAAATATTCATAAACATAAAATTTTTAAAAGTGTCTCACATAACCATAGGAACATAGGGTCCAAAATCTGTAGCAGGCTGTAAAGCTGATGATTCCAATGGATGGCCTGGACAAACATCACAGGAGAGGCTCACGGGCTGAAGCAGCAAGAGAGGCTGTCTCTTCCGAATCCTCCTTAAAAGGCTTCCAGTGATCAGATTAAGCATCACTCATTGCAGAAGACACTCCCTTTGGCTGATTACAAATGGAATCAACTGTGGATACAGCCGATGTGATCATGATCTAATTCTATGAAATATCCTCATCGCAACAGACAGGCCAGCACTTGCCCAACCAGCAAACAGGTACCACCACCATGACATCTGATATTCCTTCATTATGATCCTTTCTTAAACTTATGCCAACTCTTGCATACTTATTATTCATATTAAATTTAAGATGACCTCTTGTAGGCACACAACAAAGTTCAGTTAGTGTTTCCAATGAAATTGATTTAGGGTGAATAATTTAGGAAGTGTTTATATTTTTGCAGAATTGAGAATTTCTATTCATGAACATGGTATGTTTTTATTTCAATTTGTGAAGTCTTCTTTTATACTTTCAGTAATGCTTTACATTTTCTTCATATAGGTGTCAATTTGAAGCTATTACCTATCCCAGAAAAGTCATGTTTTAATCCTGATCCATTCTTATGGGGGCAACCATTTATTTAATCCTTGTTCAGTATTGATTGTTTCCATAGAAATGTGGTCCACCAAATGTTGGGTAGTAACTTTTGACTAGTTGATTTCCATGGAGATGTGTCTCCACCCATTCAAGGTGGGGTTGCTTACTGGACCCCTTTAAGAGGGAACAATTTTGGAAAAAGCTTTAGAGCCACCAGAACCAACAGAGCCCACATTGCCAGAGATCTTTGGAGATGCAGAAAGAAAGCAGCCCCAGGGAATCCTTATGAGATGAAGAGAGAAAGCTAGCGGAGGTTGCTGTGGCCTTCCCAGCTGAGAGAGGTGTCCAGAGCCCCAAAACCCCCATAGGAACCAGCCACATGACTTCCCAAATGACAGAGCTGTTCCAGACAGCATCAGCTTTTCCTGAGTGAAGGTAATCTCTTGTTGATGCCTTAATTTGGACATTTTCATGACCTTAGAACTGTAAACTTGCAATTTAATAAATCCCCTTTTTAAAATCTGTTCCATTTCCATATATTGCATTCTGGCAGCTTACAAACTAAAACATATAAATTTAGCACTTTTCTTGGTAAATTTAGTGTTTTGGATATTCTTGTTGTTCTTGCTATTTTAAATTGGATCTGGCCTTCTATTATAGTTTACAAAGGTGTTTTCTTTGAAAACAGTGAGTCTATGTATTTAAACATTTTTTAATAATATATTTGCATTGTGAAAAATTTATCTCTTTAATTGTAAGTTCAATGAACTTTTCAAATATATAAGTTGTATAGCCATCACCACAGTTGTGATACAGATTGTTTCTTCACCTGAAAACTACGATTGTGCCCCTTTGTAGTCAATCTCTCTGCCTACTTTCAGGCCCTTGTTAAACTTGATTGGTCCCTATATTTTGCCTTTTTCTAAATGTCGTGTAAATTTAGTTTATTAGTGCTTTAGGATTGAATCCTTTCCCTTTACATAACGCATTTGAAATGTGTCCTTGCTGTTGTGCACATCAGTAGTGTTGTGGGACACACCAAAAGAGAGATCACACAATTCAAAACTGCAAGCCAATTGGGAATCTTTATTAGCTGACTGGCAACTGCCTCAGAAACCTCCTTGAAGGAAGATTCAGAGAGCAGCTCCCAGAGGTTTTCAAGGTGTGCTTATAAAGGCTAAAATCATGTTGTGGTTTTGCAGGTGCTAGCAAGCAAGCATAATCATAGAAGCAGAAAAATGTCATTAGCTGTTGCCAAAACACATCCCATTCCCTCAGTTTCCTAAACATTGATTATTGTTTAACTCTTGGGACTTTCCCTGCTCAGGTCTGATTGATTGCTCCTGGCCCTCCACATTCCCCACTGGTTTTATGAGAGAATCAAATCATTATTTCTTCACTTTGATTATAAATCTGTTGATATTGGGTTCCAAGGACTAATTAACAGTTTGTATTCTTCTTTGCACATATGAGGTTAGACAGTTGATTACACAGGGTCCAAACATTAAGCCTAATAATATGAGAATTAGGGGCCCTGCTATGGTGGACAAGGGCGTGGTTAGCCATGGGGACCAGGAAAATAAGTTTTCATACCAGTTGGTATCAGTTTTTCGGCATTCTTCCTGCTCTCGTAACCTGCTATGGACTAGGGATAGACTATTCCTAATTATTCCTGAATGATTGGCATATGTTCTAGTTTGCTAGCTGCCAGAATGCAACACACCAGAGATGGATTGGCTTTTAGTAAAAGGGGATTTATTTCATTAGTTCTCAAAAGAAAAGGCAGCTAACTTTCCACTGAGGTTCTTTCTTATGTGGAAAGGAACAGGATGGTTTCTGCTGGCTTTCTCTCCAGGCCTCTGGGTTCTGAAATCTTTCCCCGGGGTGATTCCTTTCTGCACCTCCAAAGGCCTGGGCTGAGCTACAAGTGCTGAGATGAGGAATGCCGAACTGCTTAGGCTGTGCTATGTTGTGCTTTCTCATTTAAACACCAACCAATTAAGTCAAACATCATTCATTGCAGCAGGCACGCCTCCTAGCCGACTGCAGATGTAATCAACAACAGATGAGGTTCATGTACCATTGGCTCATGTCTGCAGCAACAAAACTAGGCATGTTCACCTGGCCAAGTTGACAAATGAATCTAACTACCACATGTCCACCCCTTGTCAACCTGGCAACTACAAGCATCACTTTAAACAGGTGCAAAAAATTCTCTTCTTGCTGTGGACCTGTGAATCTCAAAACAAGCTGTCTGGTACCAAGATGCAAAGGAGGATATTCACAAGATATAGGTTTTCATTTCCATAGGGAGAAATCAGAAGAACACAGATATAAAACCTGCAGAGCAAACATCATTGGATTTCAAAGTCTGAAAGTCATTCATCTTTCAGCTTTAGAAAGTGGCAGTCCCACCCTTTCCAAGGGCCTACGCAGTGGCCCGCCTCTTTCCAAATCAACCTCGGGGAACATCGAGAAGACCACCTCTCAGCTCCACTCTCTCCAGGCATCAGGGTCACCCGTGGGCTCTCTGCCATTTCTGGGGCACATGCTCAACCCCTCCATGTGATGGCAGCCAGGCTCTCCCAGTCCCCCAAGGAGTGTGCTACACCTTTTCCAAGGCCTGAGGCTGCACAACACTTTCACTGCAATGAGAGGAGAGACTCATCCTCACCCTTCAGGGTAAACTCATCCTCTCTATGTATATGGGTAGGCCCACTCTCCTGGCCTAGGCTTCTTAGCTTCAGACCCAAGCTTCCATGGTTCTCACTCTTCAAACTCCAATCTCTCCCTTTTGTATCCACCTTTGCCCAGGTTGGCAGTGGTTCCGTTTACACCAACATTCTCTTCAAGCACTCCAGGACTTCTCCATCATTCTCTGCACAGTTCCTCCAAAATCTTCCCCTTAGCCATCCAAAACACCGTTCCAACATATCTGGTATTTGCAAACCGCAGCAGCACCCCACTCTCCGGTACCAAATCTGTTCTAGTTAGCTAGCTGCCAGAATGCAACACACCAGAGATAGATTGGCTTTTAATAAAAGGAGATTTATTTTATTAGTTCTTCAGAAGAAAGGCAGCTAACTTTCCACTGAGGTTCTTTCTTATGTGGGAAGGCACAGGATGGTCTCTGCTGGCCTCTCAAGGCCTCATGTTCTGACAACTTTCCCCAGGGTGATTCCTTTCTGCACCTCCAAAGCCCTGGGCTAAGCTGTAAGTGCTGAGATGAGGAATGCTGAGCTGCTTAGGCTGTGCTACATTGTGCTCTCTCATTTAAGCACCAGCCAATTAAGTCAACCATCATTCATTGCAGCAGGCATGCCTCCTAGCCGATTGCAGATGTAATTAGCAACAGGTGAGGTTCATGTACCATTGGCTCATGTCCACAGCAACAAAACTAGGTATGCTCACCTGGCCAAGTTGACAACTGAATCTAACTACCACAACATAGAAGCAGCAGGTCTCTCCGTGGGCCATGCATGAGCTCCCTTCTTTTAGAAATAGGAGGCCTAAGCCCCTGCAATTCTGGAGGATGACCTCCGAGGATCATTGGCAGGGGTCCCATCCACCGGGACTCCAAGGTGACTGGCTGAAGCTTTTTTTATGCAGACTAGGTCTCTGGGCTGCACCTGAAATATATATTTTTTTAGGGGCAGGATTTGTTGGTCCTGGATGGGTTGCCTTCATCAATTCCTGAATTTTCTGGGTGGCAGATTGAGGGCCTGTAATGATTTTAGAAGAGAATGGTTCTTTAAGTCAGCTATTTTTTTCTTCCCCCAATTTAGGGATTAGTGGAGGTGGTTGTCTGAACATGATTTCATATGGATTAATTCCATTAATATAGGGAATACATCTAGTTTTTAGGAGGGTAAATGGAAGGAGACTCACCCAGTTTTCGTCAGTCTCAAGCTTTAGTTTATTTAAAGTTTCCTTTATTGTTTTATTCATTCTTTCAACTTGCTCTGGACTCTGTGGCCTATAAATACAATGTAATTTCCATTTGATATTTAATATTTTTGCTAACAATTGGGTAACTTGGGCAATGAACGCCAGCCCATTGTCGGACCCCATTGCAGTCGGGAGGCCAAATCGGGGGACAATTTCAGAAACTAGTTTTTTTACTATTATTTGTGCTGTCTCGGTTCTGATAGGAAATGCCTCAGTCCATCCAGAGAAGGTGTCGATGAAGACTAACAGGTATCTGTATCCATATGGACCAGGTAATATTTCCGTGAAGTCTATTTCCCACTGTTCCCCCAGGGCTTGCCCCTCAGCCTGGTTCCTTGGGGCACTCCTTTCCCTCTGCCAGAATTTACCTGGGTGCAGATGTGACATCTGGACAATACCTGCCGGGCTTATTGTTGCAATCAGGGAATGTAGTAATCTCTCTGTAAGAGTTAAGTTAGTTTCATACTGCCCAGGTGTGTATTTTGGTGAACCTGGGTAACTAAATTTTTCCTCAGGTGCTCTGGCACTAGGGTTCTCCCATCCAGTAGAACTCTCCAATCGTCTGGATCTGTTTTAGTGCCCAGAGTTTTGCCCAGTTTAATCTTTTCCCTGGTATATTTTGGAGGGCTCAGCAGCACTTGCCCTGGTAAAACAGGAAGTATCTGCAACATTCCCACTGGTTTTTGAGCAACATTTTCTGTCATTTTATCAGCCAGGGCATTTCCTCTGGCGATTTGAGTTTCATCAGTCTGATGTCGTTTGCAATGTATAACAGCTGCCTTTTTTGGCAACCAGATAGCCTCTAACAAGGCGAGAATTTCTGGTATATTTTTTGTTTCCTTTCCTCCCGATGTCAAAAGTTGCCACGCCTGATATAGTGCCCCATGGACGTGCACAGTTGCAAAGGCATATCTGCTGTCTGTGTAGATGTTGACAACCTTCCCTTTTCCCCACCTTAGAGCCTGGGTCACCTTAGTGACCTGGGTCGTATTTGTTTGGCCTTCTGGGCTGAAGTCCCATGTCCTAGGACCTGAGCCCAGATGACCCGGGTCCACAGTTACCACCGCTGCCCCCGCATACCTGATTCCCTCTGAGATGTAACTGCTCCCGTCTGTATATAATTCTTCACCAGGATTTGGCCATGAGTCATCGGTGAGATCAGCCCTCAAGTTTGTGAGAAATTCCAAGATCTCACAACAGTCACGGATGGGCTAGGATGGGTCATCATCCGGAAGCAAGGTGGCAGGGTTAAGAGCAGGCGTTTTTAGGAAGTGGATTCTTGGGGGATCCAGTAGCAATACCTGATCCTGTGTTATCCAGGCATTTGAGAGCCATCTCTCAGGCGGGCTCCTTTGTAATGTTTATACTGAATGCGGGCCCACTATGTGTAAGTCCTATCCCAGAGTTAATTTGGATGCTTCTTTTACTAAAATGACAGTGGCAGCAATGGCTCGGAGGCAGCTTGGCCACCTGGCCACCACATAGTCTAGTCTTTTAGACAGGTAGGCAACTGGCCTCCTCCATGGTCCTAACACTTGGGTGAGGGCTCCTTTTGCTATTCCTTGTGTTTCAGTGACGTGTAGTTGAAAAGGTTTGGACAGGTCAGGCTAGGTTAAGACAGGGACACTCACAAGGGCCTGTTTCAGCATTTTAAAAGCTTTTTGCTCAGCCTCGTTCCAGATTAGAGCTTCCTCTTTTCCCCCTGTGCTAGTGTACAGGGGTTTTGCTATCTCTGCAAACCTGGGAATCCAGAGCTGGCAATATTCAACTGCTCCTAAGAACTCCCATACCTGCCTTTTCATTTTTGGTTGGGGTATTTTTAGGGTAGCTTTAATCCTATTAGAAGACAGAGCTCTTCTTCCCCCATCTAATTCATACCCTAAGTATGTTGCTGAACTGGTGCAGAGTTGGAACTTTTTGGCTGAGACCTAGTAGCCCAACTGGGCTAGTTCCTGTAACAAGTTTTCAGTTGCCTTTTTGCAGTCTGACAGGTTATTAGCTGCCAGTAAGAGGTCTTCCACATTTTGTAGGAGGTTTATCCCTGGATGCTCTTGTCTAAAACAAGCCAGATCCTGGCTTTAGACCTCATCAAACAGGAAAATTTTTGAAACCCTGTAGCAACCAAGTCCAAGATAGTTGTCCAGAGAACCCTCCCTCTGGTTCAGTCCATTCAAAAGCAAAGATGGACTGACTTACTGCAGTCAGGGGAAATGAAAAGAAGGCATCCTTTAAGTCCAGAACAATGTAGACCTGCTGGCTGGGAGGTAACAGGCTCAAGAATGTATATGGGTCAGGCACAGTGAGGTAATTGGTTTCAATTCTTCTGTTTACCTCTTTGAGATCTTGCACTCAGAAATCATCAGTCTTGGGTTTTTGGACCGGGAGAAGGGGGTGTTCCAGGCCGAATGGCAGGGGACTAGAATACCTTTCTCCAAGAGTCTTTTGATATGGACTGCAATGACTTTTTTAGTCTTTAAGCTTATTGGGTATTGTAGGACTCTGATTGGGGTGGCAGTGCTAGGCAGTTGGACAAAAATGGGGGGCCGGTGGGCAGGTAATTCTGGTAGGTTAGTTTCTGCCCATATGCCTCGTGTTTTTTTTTAATTCCCACAAATAAGGGACTGGGGCTGGCAGCGCCACATCTGCAGTAAGTAAATACTCTTCTGATAATGGGCAAGTTAGGAGGATTGCCTAGGGGGTTGTATTGAAGGAGAGCTTGGCCAAATCATTTTTGAAAGAGATGGTGGTTTGTAATTTCTGGAGAAGTTCTCTCCCCAAAAGGGGTACAGACAACTCTGGAATCACAAGAAATGAGTGGGTGACAGTTCCTTCCCCAAAGTTAGTGATCCTAGTCTTAGTCCATGGGTAAGACTTTGTCTTTCCCATTAGTCCCTGTATGGGGATTTTTTTCCTTAGATATGGGTCCTTCTGCTTGCTGGAGGACAGAGAAGGTCGCCCCAGTATCCACAAGAAATATCATAGGCTTGACCCCAATTTCTAAGGCCACCTTGGGCTCCCAGGGGCTCAACAGAATGGAGCCCCGGCCCCGTCAATTCACCTCTTCAACTAGAATGGGGGCCGGTTTCAGTCCTATAAGTCCTCTTTTAGGGCATTCATTTTTCCAATGTCCATTTTCTTTGCAGTAGGTGCATTGGTTTGCACCTCGCCCCAACCTTTTTCCTTGGTTTCCCTTTCTTTTTTTCAATGATTTTCCACTTAGCTTTTTGTTTTTCCTGTTCAGCCATTGTGGATACTAAAATTTTGGCTATTTTTTGGACTGCATGATCCCGGGATCATTTCTGTTATTAAAAGTCTTTTGGGCAATCTATATCAGTTCAGACAGCACTTTACCCTTAAATCATTCTAATTTCTGTAACTTTTTTCATATATCTGGGGCCGACTGGGTGACAAATGCTATATTTATAGCTCACCTATTTTCCAGTGCCTCTGGATCTATAGGGGTGCACAAGCACTTTGCCTCAAGGAGGCACTCAAGGAAAGCAGCTGGAGATTCATCTGGCTTTTGTACAGTTTTGTTTACCCAAGACAAGTTGGTTGGCTTCTTGGCTGCCACTCCTATCCCCCAGAGCAGAGTCTGGCAATACTGATCAAGAGCCTCCTTACCTCTATCAATATCAGGGTCCCATCCGGGATGGGTGGAGGGGAACACAGCCTCTAATCGGGTTGATTCAGTAGTAGACTGTCCGTCAGGTCCAAGAATTAACTTCCTCGCCTCTCTCCTGACTCGATCTCATTCCTCGGAGGTGAAGAGGGCCTGGAGGAGCTGTTGGCAGTCCTCCCAGGTGGGCTGATGGGTAAAAAAGACAGTCTCCAAGAGGGAGATGAGCACTTGGGGCTTTTCAGAGAAAGAGAGATTCTGTTTTTTCCAATTATACAGATTGCTAGAGGAAAAGGGGAAATAGACCACGAAAGGTGGCTGGTCATTCCCCGGGGCAGGGCCAACCTGTCTCAAGTATAAAATTGGGGCTCCAGAAGAATCTGGTGATTGTGAACCAGAAGAAGGGTGGTAAGCAGAGCCGCTTCTGGTATGAGGGGACTGAAGGTCACCTCCCAGCTATCAGAGGGGCTGGTTGCCACCTCTCGGCCATTTCTACCCTCTGATCTTAGAGGGGGCACAGGGGCTCTTGGGTATAGGGGAGGGTCCATCAAGAGCAGATGCTCCAGTGGTCCTGTCAATACTGGGATCCCTTTAGTACTTTCTTTTTGAGAGACTTTTATTAAGAGGGCCATTTTGGCTCTGGGGGTGTCTTTTTTTGGGACTCCAGGCAAGACCGTAACCACTTGGGTTTTTCTGTTAAAATTTCAATCCAAATTAGTATATAGGGGATTTGGTCAGGGTGACATGCATTATCGAAAATTATCCTTTGGACTTTATAGGCCACAGATATATCTGTGGTTCCCTCAGGAGGCCACCCAGAACCAGGGGTTGGCCACTCCTGTGAGCAGAATTTTTTCAAGTTGAAGGCATTGACAGGGTCTCCGTAGTCTCCAACCTTCCACTGAAATTCCTGGAAATTTTTCAAAAAACATTGAAGGGGAGTACAGACAGATAAGCTTGACTGACCCACAGCAATTATGACAGGAATGACACAGAATGTGACGAGACCAACTGATGAGAGGAGGGACAAGACACACAAAAGCCTTATCCTTAATTGATTCCTAACCAGAAGCCCCAGGCAACATCTTTCTCCAGGACTGGACCTTTGAAGTAATGCTGCATCTAGCCTTCCAGAGGTCTTAACTGGATCCAATAACAGACCTGTACTCACTGGTGAGGTTTCCAGAAACAGATGAATCCACCTGATTTTGTATAATTTTGGAGGGTCCTGTAGAACCAGCCCGGTTCCTGGTCCTTGCCTGGGGTGGAGGAACGTCTCTCCAAGGCCTTCCCTTAGGCTGAACCTCAGTTCTGGGGGTGATCCCCAGGACCTGTGGTCACCAGATGTCCTGTTACAGATGATCTCACTGGCGCCTCCAAATGTTGTGGGGCTGCACCAAAAGACAGACCACATAATTCAAAACTGCAAGCCAATTAGGAGTCTTTATTAGCTGGTCGGCAACTGCCTCAGAAGCCTCCAAGAGAGAAGATTCAGATAGCAGCCCCCAGAGGTTTTCAAGGTGTGCTTATAAAGGCTAAAATCATGTTGTGGTTTTGCAGTTACTAGCAAGCAAGTGTATCATAGAAGCAGAAAAATGTCTTTAGCTGTTGCCAAAACACATCCCATACCTTCAGCTTCCTAAACATTGGTTATTGTTTAACTTTTGGGGACATTCTGTCCCAATGTTGTGGAGACTTTCCCTGCTTGGGCCTGATTGATTGCTCCTGTCCATCCACAAGCAGTTCATTGCTTTTAGCTGCTGTGTGGCACTCCAACTTGTAGATGTATTACAGTTTGCTTACCCTTTTTCCAGTGGAGAGATATTTAGGTTGTTTCTGCCAGAAATTTTGCAGAACCATTTTAAAGAAATACATGGGGTAAAGATGATTTCAGGGAAATAAAAACTAAAGTGATATATTTGCAGAAGGCTTGAAATACAAGACATAATAAAGGAAATCTTTTAAGTAGAGGGAAAGTAATAGTAGATGGAACTATGGATCTACACAAGGGAATGGAGACTACTAAATATAATAACTACACACCTAAATATATAAGATTTTTCTCATGTTGCTTAATATATAATATTTTCACAGTTAAAATTAAAATAATCTCCTCCTATATAACCTGTCAGACTGTGTCAAATTAATGATTAAATGGGAGGATTTAGGAGAAAAAATTTTCAGCATTTCTCATTGTGCTGGTTTAAAATGATGTGTGTACCCTAGAAAAGCCATGTTTTCATCCTAGTCCCATTTTGTAAAGGCAGTCATTTCTTCTAATCCCTATTCAGTACTGTATTTTTGAAACTGTAATTAGATCATCTCCCTGGGGTTGTAATTCAATCAAGAGTGGTTATTAAACTGGATTTGGGTGGGTCTTGATTAGTTTACTGTAACCCTATAAAAGAAGAAATATTTTGGAGAATGTGAGAGATTCACAGAGAGCAGAGAATGCTGCAGCACCACGAAGCAGAGAGTCCACCAGCCAGCGCTTTGAGATGAAGAAGGAAAGTGCCTCCTGGGGAGCTTCGTGAAACAGGAAGCCAGGAGAGAAAGCTATCAGATGACACTCCTTTTGCCATGTGCCCCTCCAGCTGAGAGAGAAACCTTGACTGTGAGAAACGCTGAACTTCATCAGCCTTCTTGAACCAAGATATCTTTTCCTGGATGCCTTGATTGGACATTTCTATAGACTTGTTTTAATTGGGACATTTTCTTGGCCTTAGAACTGTAAACTAGCAACTCATTAAATTTGCCTATTGAAAAACCATTCCATTTCTGGTATATTGTATTTCAGCAGCTAGCAAACTAGAACACCATCCTCTGAATGAGTGATTTAAAATAAAGGATAAAACTTTTTTTGATGAGTGTCTGAGAGTCAGTATATCATAATCTCTTTGGCCAAATAGCACAGTCTTATCTTATATCCTAAAGGAGAATCTTGCAGACATGGAGTTAGGAACCATGCTTGTAGGTGAAAGCCCTTGAGAAAATCCCACTCAGCCCCACCTCCTTGTAACAGACAGCTAGAGAAGGAAGAAAAGGAACTGTAGGTGGAGGGTTCCATTTTGCGTCCTCTCTCTCAGCCTGTGCTGTGAGATTAGCCTCAACTGTACCTGGGGTCACCTGGGTCAGTATGGAAAGTTCAGGTTCCTTCCATACATAAGGAGATGATGAATGGAGGGATGGACCCTCTCCACCCACAGAAAGATCCACCACTGAGGACTTTCTTTCAGGCAAAGTTGAGAGTCCTTGGGGATCCAGTGAGACACGTATTCACTTACATAGGCCATGGATTCCATCAGTCTGACTGCTTGGTTAGATCTCTGCCACTGTAAGAGGTGGTCATCAGAGACAGGAGAGGACTGACACCTACAGTGAATGTCCTGGAATTCTCTCCTAGACTGAGCATTGATTCCACACACGCAAGAACAGAACTGCATTTTATTATCCTCTCCCATATAATTTTTTTCTTCCAGGGCCAAAACTTTCAGTAGGTCTTCCAGGATGTGTAAACAATTTTGGGGTGCTCTATCTTAGCAACTAGAACTAATATTACTGAGGAGACAGGTAGTAGTTATATGCAGGACATATGTAGACATATTAAAATTAAGTAGGGGTTACCAGGTGACTGCCCATGCAAAAAAGAGAAGGTCAAAATTAAATAGGAGACTGCATATGTCTTCATTGTTTGTGCAGGAAAACAGAAAGGCAAAAAAAATTATTGATTCAATTATTGGTGAGGATTCTTGGTGTTGAAATGATTCCTATTTTCTTTTGAAAAAAAATGGGGCAAGGATTATAGGAAATTGGTGCAAATTGGAACATGTACTGAGAATGTGTAGAAGAGTGACTGGCTGGAATAGCAGAAAATTTGATCAAATATCAGTGAAAACTAGGACATATTGGAGTTTATAATGGCTGTAGATGCACTTTAGTGTATGATTATAATTTTCTTCAGTATTGCCTAACAATTAGGCAAAAGGGAAAAGATGGTGCTACAATGTATGATTTCAGCACTTCAGTTAGTGTGAAGTATTACAAAGAAGCTGAAAAAGGTTTAATTTGACTTTATTTGTAAGGATTCCTATTAATTCATTCCACACTATTTGAGAATCTAGATAATGGCAAAAGTTATATTAATTTGTTTTCTTTTTAACTTACAAATCTTTGTGAAGATACTCAATGCATTAGTGAGGATAAGCTGCATTTTGCTGTTGTAACAAATGAATCATGAAATCTCTGTGACTTACCGTGTAAAAATTATTTTTGCTTAGGCAAAATTCACTGTGGGTTGGGTGGTCATATAGGATATGTGTAATAACCCTGTTTTAGTTATTCAGTGATACATGTTGCCTCCTCTTAGCTTTGACATCTTAATGCATTTTTCCAGGATTGTTGCAATAAGGGAAAAGAAAGCTGGATAGTAGCACACTGGCTCCAAAATGTTTCAGCCTAAGTGTGAAACACTGCACTTCTGCAAGCTGATAATATGATCCTTCTTAAACACAGAGAGGCTAAATATATGTTTGCAGCACTTGGGTACTGGTGATGAGCAACAGGATTGGATTCATAGAGAAAAAGTGGCCTCCCAATAGGAGTGAATTCCTTCCTAACGCTTGCATATTAATATGCATGGCCTGAGGATCAAGTATGGCTTTGGAGTAATTTGGGTTATTACAGTTCTTTCAAGGATAGAAAGGACATTTCACTGATTGGCAGGGTAATTGTCCTGGTCCTAGTCTGGTTCCTCTGTTATCTACATTCTTTCTCTTAGAATTGTGCCGAGTGACTGCATCTCAGGTGGAATGCAATTGGTCTACAATTTCTATTCAAATTTGAATGTGCAGACTTTCAAATTGATTACTCATTTATCATAAGCTCTCTTTTGTACTAGCTACTTTTGTTACTATTATCAAAAGCTCAAATCCAACCACTAAAATATATTTTGGAAATGAAGTGTCATGTGGATGTTTTTGATAGAAAATTGTTCCACATATATATTCTATCTGGGAATAACACGTGCAACTTTGTTCTTTGGCTGTACCTGGGAGAATATAATATCCACCCTTGGCTTAAGGCAGGAAAAATGATTTATTATGGAAAGAGTCCAGGTTACATGGCAAATGTGCTCCATGGGTTGTGCATGACAGCAACAGGCATTTGGGGATGACATCTACGTTAGTGACTTTCTCTCATTCATCCAGACACATTTCTGGTTGATGCCTGTCTTCTGCAATGATACAGCTGCACAGGGATTAAAGCAATTCCTTTCCAACAAAATTCCTAGCCATACACTTTTTAAATGTATTTTAAGTATTTGGGCTATTTGTTACATAAGTTATACTTGAAGATTTGCAGATAATTTTTACATGGAATATAGAATGAAATGGTTTTCCAAACTGTGAGGATTTTATACCAATTAACAATGTCTCATTAATCAGTAATTTGTGTATGTACAGAATTTTCTCTTTGGAAGGGAATTCATTCACCTTTTAATTAAATATTGATATTTTATGAAAGGGAAAGATTCAATATTCCACATAACAAGGGAATAAATAAGTATACTATTACATATTTTGACTGCAAGATCATTACCTTCTGAATTACTCCCTCTGATCTAAAAATATGAACAATTTTTCTTTATCTTCTTTATTTTCATGATCTGCTAGCTATGATAACTCTTTGGCTCCAGTGCTTGCTCATGTCCTTTTTCACCTCTGCATTTCTGAGTGTGTCAATTAAAGGATTTAACAAGGGTGTTGTCAAGTATAAAATATAGCCAAGGCTTTATCAATGGGAAAAGTGGTCATGGTATGAAGGTATACAAATATGCAAGGCACAAAGAATAAGGTGACCACAGGAACATGTGAGGTGCAGGTGGAAAGAGCCTTCTGCTGTCCTTCAGAGCTGTGAGACCTCAGGAAGCAAAAGATGAGGACGTAGGAGGTGATAAGGATGGAAAAGCTGAGCATGCACAGGAACCCACTGTTGGCAGCAATAAAGAGTCCAAAGATGTGCATGTCAGTGCAAGAGAGCTTCAGCAGAGGGTAGAGATCACAGAAAAAGTGACCAATGACATTGGGGCCACAGAAGAGCAGCCACAGCATAAAAAGGATTTGAATCAGATCATGAAGAAATCTGCCAGCCCAGGACACGGCCACCATGAGACCATACACCTGTAGATGGCCATGTAGCAGTCATAGGCCATCACCATGCACAGGATGACCTCAATTCCACCAAGGAAATGCTCAATAAAGAGCTGAGTCATGCATGTACTGAAAGGGATGGTTTTCTTCTCAGTGAGTAAGTCAATATCATTTTGGGGGCTGTGGTAGAGGAGAAGGAGCCATCTTGAAAGACAAGAAAGGCAGAAAAAGTACATGGGGGAGCCCAGGGCTGGGCTGGTGGCGATTGTGACCATGATGAGTAAGTTGCCTGCCAGGGTGAGAGAGGAGATGAGTGTGAACATGACAAAGAAGGGTTCTGCACATCTGGGTTCTGTGTCAGGCCAAGCAGGGTGAATTCTGTTACGTTGTTCACTTGCTCCATGATCCAGTTTTGCATTTGGATAATGGATTTATCTGCAAATAGCACAGAGACTGCAGTAGTGGTAGATCAATTTTGATCAAGAAAATAACATATCTATTAGATAATTTGTTTCTTGTAAGATTGATGGAACCCCAAACAGATAAATCTTAGACTTAAAGTGCGGCTATGTTGTTAAAATAAACAATATTTTAAATAATATTATAAATATTTTAGTGGATGCAATAAAAGTTTGCCAGTCTCTGGTAGGTATTTATCAAAACAAAAAAAAATGAATGAAAAAGTATAGTCCTGCATCACAAAACAGTGAACCCTAATATAAGTCATGGAATGTAGTTAATAGTACAATAATAATAATAATACTTAATCAGTTGTAACAAATGCTCCACAAAATGCAAAGTGTTAACAATATGAAGGGGTTGTATTGGAACTTTGTCTTTTCTACATGATTTTTCTATAAGCCTACAACTTCTCTAATTAAAAAAAAAGTGAAGAGAAACACCCAAAACCAAAGTAAGTCTACTCTAGATATCATCACCAAATAAAGGAAAATAGATATGCATATATTTAAAACTTAGAGCATCAACCTTCTCAAAAACAGAAAATATAAAGATAAGTACACAACTGATCTCTGGAAGGGGCAGAGAGGCATGTTATACAAATATGCGTGATATAAAAGAGACAACAGATGTAGTCAATTACAGAAAGACAGGAACAAACTCAAAACGTATTTGCAACAGTTGACAGAGAGCTGTTACTATAGAAATAGCATTTGAAAATGTTTGTGCCAGCTATTACAAAGAAAAGGCAAAAATAATGAAAAGGTAATTCTCATGAAAAAAAGTCAGACATCTAAAATATCCTCTATTTATTAAGCTGTGAAAGAAATGCAATTTAAAATGTGAAATATCTTTAATGGTCAACTACCAAGATGCACAAGTGCTCCATCATCCAGTGATGGTGAGTGTGTGTTGGGAGGAACTATTCTGGTAATAAACCTGACTTTATATAAAACAAACTTCAAATTGATTATCTTCTTTGATCCAGCACTCCTCACTCTTAGGAATCTAGTCTAAAAAAGAAATATTGGGAAAACTTAAGCATATAATTTTGTATTTCACAATATTTTGTCATAATATTGAAAATGTAAAACAACCATAATTGCCATACAAAGGTGAATAGTAAAATGAATTATGATGTGTAGCTATGAAATATCAGCTGGGCAACAAAGTTATTTGTAAGAAATGTTATTGATGTGGAAAGGTAGTTTCAGTATAATAATGAATGGAAAATGCAAATAAAAAATGGCCCTTACAATCTCAACTGTCTAAAATGATATATAAAATAAACATATCTCTAGAGCAGACACTAAGACCTAATAGTGCCTATTTGAACAAGGGATTATTAACAATTTTATGTTCTCTTTTAAAATCAATTCCTTTTGCCCAGTTTTTTACAAAGATAATGTATTGCTTTATTATCAGTAAAATAATTGAATAAAAGCTTTACCTATTATCTGTTTTTTCTGGCTCCATAATATTTCAATATGCTTTTCTGAGTATATTACATATGTTGTCATTGTTCATAAAGAACCATGATAATAGAAACATATTTAAATCCAACTTACCTGTAAACTGAAGGCCCTACTGCCACCTGGGGAGAAAAATACCAATAAAGAAATCACTGATCATACCTAAGTCTCTGAATATGTTTAGACAAGAAACAGGCTCAGTCTGTGACAAGGCGTCTTATCTGTAGAAAATTCTGCATGAATTTGCAATCACTGACCCATCACTAACTGCTGCTTTGCATGTTCATCCATCTTTATGTTAAGTATACTATTTCTTTCCCTCAATTTCTGATTCAAATGACTGTTAGAGAAACTTCCTAGGTAAAGCTGAGCTCATAGACATAATTTATTTCCCTCTAAAAGGTGAAACCATCCTGTGACTGTGGACCTCAAGCATCCCAGGTCAGATCATTGATTTTTTTATCAGAAAATTTCCAAAGTTTTAGGCATAGGTGGAAATTGATGGAGGAAATCTTAGTATTTTGGAAGACATCTCTCTTAGCATTTTGGAAGATGCTTCCTTCCTACATATTTGATCTTTTGCTGTTTAGTATTTAGATGCATGTGCTGTAGAATCACTTGGGATCAGTTGAAAGAGATATAAATGCTGAAAATAGAAATCTAAGTTGAAGCAGAAAAAATGATGGATTTCCAGCATTGTGAACTAGCAACAAATGCAGTTATTGTGGAGTGGCAGGTTCCTGATTTCAGCTCTTTTAAGACTTCTAAGAAATCCTGTGCTCACCCTAGAGCTCCTTTGGTCCTTGGGACCCTGAACCCACATGTGTTGGAAACACAGACCACCAGCATCTCTTACTTGTTGCTGTGCATGTTTATATGTTGTCCAAGCTCAGTTATCCCTAGAGTCTGTCCTTATATATATTTTCAAGTGGGATTTCTGGGACAGATTCAAATGAATATTACTTAAGATCATCTAGTTAAGGGTGCTATGAACTTTCAGTTCCCAGAGGATTGGAATTAGCAGCTTCACCAAGATGGCATCTAAGCTAGTCCATTCAGTTCTCTCCTGTAGCTGTGCCATCCGTGACCAAGGGGGTGGGAGGGGAGGTCCGGTCAGGCTGGGCTAGAGCACTCTCTATGAGTTAGAGTTGATCTTAAAGTCTGGGCTTAGAAGTTAAGTCTCTAGCCATGGCAGTGTGGGTGCATGAACTAATCAGAGCCTGTAAAACAGCCCTGATAATACCTGCCTCACAGAGCTAAGGGAAGGATTGAGCAAGATAAACTGTGAAGAGATCTAGGTCAGTGGACACTGCTGTCCTACTGCTGAAGCCCTGAGGATAGACACACTCAGACCAGACAAACTGATGCCCAATACTAAAAATCAGAATCATTCCAAGAGTAAGACTTTGGATCCTCCCAAGCTGTGTCTCCTTACTAACTACATGAACTTGGGCAGGTTTCTCAGGTTCCTTATGTCTGAGCTTCACATCTGTACAGAGAAGATGATAAAGCATCAACCTCCCAGGACTGCCATAGAGTTCTGTGGGATGAGGCATGAGCTGTGCTGAGGATGCTGCCTCATGTGGAGTACAGGCTCATTGTTAGCTCTCATCATCTTCTCTACAGGAGATGATAACTCCTGGGGTGACCCACAAGGCTTACGGCAATACTCGTATCTATCCACATATGTAGCTTGCTTCATTATTCTACATATTTGATAAAATTCTGAAAGAATTTATATTGAATATTGATTCAAGATTCATAAAATTCAAAAGTCATCTGTGAATGTTCAATCTCTCCATTAACATAACCGACAGAGATGCTGAAATTCTCTGAAGAGACTACAGGAGTTAGCAGAAATATAAATACTACATGAATTAATGCATAACAGGCACTGGCCATGGGTCAGTAACTCTGCCAAGTTTAACACAGCATCTGGTAACATCTCCCTGATATTAGTATTTTCATTTTGTATATAAGGAAATCAATGCTAATTTTTCATTGCTTGGGCAAGAACAAAGGCTAATAATAAGTCAAGCCTGGTTTCAAATCCATACTGATCTAATTTCTAAGCCTGAGTTCTAATAAATATGTTATTGTGCCTCATCAGACACTGGTGCTATGATGTGTCTTATCCACTGGATGTGACAGGAGAGGGATCCTGACTCAGACCCGATCATCTTCCACCACCAGTGGCAGGCAGGCTTGTTCCTCAGACAGATCCCTTGTGTGGTGCTGCTCAGGAAAGAGGGTTGGGGAAAGTAGAACATCTTATAACTTCCTTACCTACCTCTAGCCCCATCTTGAGGAATTGTGTAAGCATCATCCAGACAGCTGTGAGTCTGGGAATTTCTTAGAGTCTGCAGGGTGGAAGGAAAGCATTAGAACAAGTTCAGATTTAGGAGCAGAGACCTGGATGCCACGTGGTAAGATTCTAAAGAAGTCATGCATGTATCTAAATTTGCCAGTGCTGCAGTGACAATACCAAACAATGGGTTAGTTTAAACCAAAAGCATTTATTGGAAGTCCATAATCCCAATATAGAGTCTTCCTTCAGGGCAAATTTTCTCAGCCTCCAGTCTGCCCAGTGGAGTCTGCCATCCAACCTCCACCTAACAAGTTTAACCCTTCAGTGCCTGCTAACACTGTAACAATTTCCACTCTGTTTGGAGTGACTAATCCTGTTTGACCAGATGAAACTGCAATACCATGCGCTGGGGTAATTTGTTTCAAAGACATTCTGTTTCTTTTCATGACTACCCACAGCACCCTTCTTTTCTTCAAGACACAAATAAAGTCCGAATAGACCCCAAAAGGTTTGGAACAAAATGTGACTCAAGAGAAGATTTGGCATACTCCAAAAAAGCTTCATGAGTTTTCTAATCTATATAGACAGAAATCTGGGGTATATGTGTGGGAATGGATAGTAAGGGTATGGGATACTTGTGGAAGGGATAAAAATTTGGGACAAAATGACTTTATTGATATGGGCCCAGTAAGCAGAGATTTTGCATTCAATATTGTAGCTTGAGGGATTAGAAAGGGCATTAACAGTTTGTTTGAGTGGTTGGCTGAAACATGGATCAAAAGGTGGCTGAAATTATCTGAAGTAGAAATGCCAGAACTGCCCTGGTGTAATGTAGATGAGGGGATCCAGAGACTGAGAGAGACTGGAATGGTAGAGTGGATTTATCATGGAAGACCTACTCATATACCCAGAAAGGTTCAGAGCACACATCTTTCATGAGAACTTTGAGAAATAAACTTGTGAGACTAGCTCCATCATCCTTGAAGAGCTCTGTAGTCGCCCTTCTCTGTGGGTCAGATATTTACTGGGCAAGCTGCTGTCACTGAGTTGGAATCCCAAAACACAATGGGGATAATAGGATTCTGAGTTGGCAGAAGCCATGTGGCAACAGTTAACCACCATAGACAAGGTGTGAATGGCCACCATAATGGACAGCAGACTAAAAGCAGGAGTCAAAATAATCTGACTCACAGAGACTTGTGGCATTGCTAGTAGATCATGGGGTACCTAGAGGTAAAATAGATGGGCAGTCTATGAAATTTTGTTTGATATGTATAAGTAGAATTCTAGGTCAAGTGAACACAAGTTAACTTGAATTACAAAAACAGACAGTTACAGCC
>PVIY010043322.1:0-20387 GCA_004026745.1 Myrmecophaga tridactyla
TCACCTAGCACAATGTTTTCAAGATTCAGCCGTGTTGTAACATGAATCAGTATCTCATCCCTTACTATAGCTGAATAATATTCTATTCTATGTATATATCACATTTTTATCCATTCATCAGTGATGGACACATTTGGGTTGTTTCTACCTTTTGTGTATTAATAATAATGATGCTAAGAAAATTGGTGTACAAGTTTTTATGTGGATATATGTTTTAAATTCTCTTGCGTATATATCTAGGAATAGAATTGTTGAGTCATATTACGGTCACTCTATGATTCACTTTTTGAAGAACTGTCAGACTGTTTTCCAAAGTGGTTAAAATATTTTACATTCCCACCAACAAAGCATGAAGGTTCCTGTTTCTCTACATTCTCATCAATACTTCTTACTGTGTTTTTTATTATATCCAATCTACAGTGTGTGGAGTGGTATCTCATTGTGCTTTTAATTTGCATTTCCCTAATGACTAATGATGTTGAGCATTTTTTTCATGTTTCTATTGGCCATTTGTATATCTTGGCAGAGATGTCTATTCAAAATCTCTGTCCTTTTTTCTAACAAGAGAAGTTGTAGGTTTACAGAAAAAATGCATAAAATACAGAGTTTCTATCTTCAAAAAAAAAAAACTTTCATTATTTGCAGATGACATGATACTGTATTTGGAAGATCCTGAGAAATCTACAGCAAAGTTATTTGAGCTAATAAACAAATTCAGCAAGGTGGCAGTGTATAAAATTAATGCACAAAAATCAGTAACTTTTCTATACACAAGCAATAACCTAATCGAGGAATCAGTTAAGGAAAAAATTCCATTCAAAATAGCAACTAAAAGAATCAGGTGCTTAGGAATGAACTTAACTAGGGATGTAAAGTTTCTGTACACAGAAAATTATACAACACTGCTAGAAGAAATTAAAGAAGATCTAAATAGGTGGAAAGACATTCCCTGCTCATGGATAGGAAGGCTAAATATAGTTAAAATGTCAATCCTCCCCAAACTGCTCTACAGATTCAACACAGTACCAATCAAAATTCCAACAACCTACTTTGAAGACTTGGAAAAGCTAGTTACCAAATTTATCTGGACGGGAAAGAGACCCTGAATAGCTAAAAGCATCCTAAAAAACAATAATGAGGTGGGAAGATTAACACTTCCTGACTTTAAAACCTATTATAAAGCCACAGTGGTCAAAACAGCATGGTACTGGCAGGAGGATGGAAGCATTGACCAAAGGAATTGATCAAGAGTGCAGAAGTAGACCACCAAATCTATGGTCAACTGATTTTTGACAAGGCCCCCAAATCCTCTGGACTGGGACAAAATAGCCTTTTCAATAAATGGGAATGGAAGAACTGGATATCAATAGCCAAAAGAATGAAAGAGGAACTGTCTTACACCCTACACAAAAGTTAATTAAAAGTGGATCAAACGCCTAAATATAAGAACTAGCACCAGAAAGCTTCCAGAAGAAAATGTAGCGAAACATTTTCAAGACCTAGTAATAGGAGGTAGTTTCCTACACTTTACACCCAAAGCACAAGCAACAAAAGAAAAAATAGATAAATAGGAACTTCTCAAAATCAAATGCTCCTGCACCTCAAAAGACTTGGTCAAAAAGGTGAAGAGGCAACCAACTCAATGGGAGAAAATATTTGGAAGTCACATATCAGACAAAGGTTTGATATCCTGTAACACAAAGAAATCACACAATTTAACAACAAAAGAACAAACAACCCAATCATAAAATCAGCTGAAGATATGAATAGGCATTTTTCTGAAGAGCAATACAGACGGCTCAAAAGCACATGAAGAGATGCTCATTTTCATTGGCTATAAGGGAAATGCAGTCAAGACTACAATGAGATACCACCTCACACCTATAAGAATGGCTGCTATTAAACAAACAGGAAACTACAAATGCTAGAGAGGATGTGGAGGAATTGGGACACTTAAGCACTGCTGGTGGGAATATATAATGGTATGGCCACTATGGAAAACTGTTTGGCAGCTTTAGGAAACTAAATATCAAATTGCCTTATGACCCAGCAATAGCACTACTTGGTATATACCCAGAAGAGCTAAAAGGTACAACACAGACATTTGCACCCCAATATTCACAGCAGCATTATTCACAATCACCAAAAATGGAAACAAACCAAATGCTCATCAACAGATGAATGGATTAACAAAATGTGATATACACATATGATAGATATCATGCAGCAGTAAGACAAAATGACATCCGGAAGCACATGACAAGATGGATGAGCCTTGATGACATAATGCTGAGTGAAATAAGCCAGACACAAAAGGATAGATACTGTATGATTTCCATTTTCATGACCATGGTAAAGATAAAATCAGAGGCTTATGATACAGAATATAGGGGACTTAGAGATGCATAGAAGCTAGAGATGGGTGGATGGTTAGCTAATGAGGTTGAACTCCAATGTAAGGGACTAGATGGACGTGAAGGCAGTTCTCTAATGGGTCTATAAGTAATATTACCATATTGAAGATGAACAAGATTGAAAGGGGTTGTATAGACTTCTCTGTCCCACTAATTAACACTAAAATATAAATTAGTTCTTGCAAGAACTACTTCAAATGTATGATTCGTGTACGAAGAGTGTTTAAGTCCAGGGGAACTTAAGTACAGGGGAAAAACTGCTATTGCATGCTATGGACTATGTTTAAAAGAAAAACTTCAGGGTGCATGGGTGGTTCAGTGGTAGAATGCTCACCTTCAATGTAGTAGACCTGGGTTTGATTCCCAGACTATGAACCAAAAAAAAAAAAAAAAGGAAACCATCAGCACTACGACAGCAACAGCAGAGGTAAATAATGCAGGGAGGGACAAGAGTTAAGAGGAGGTTTAGATTTCCTATTTGGCAAGGGTATGTTTATTTATTTTCTTGCTGTTGGGAACAATGAAATTATCTAAAGTTGAGAGTGTTGATGGACTGTGGACTTTGGGCACTATACATGATCCCTAATGAATGCAGGTGGCTGAAGGATGCATTGACTGAGAAGTAGATTGATGAATGATGGTATATATTTATGAAGGAATGTTCTGCTGCTACAAAAAAGGAACGAAGTTGTGAGGCATTCCACAATGTAAATGAACATGGGGGACATTTGATGAGGCAAAGTAAGTGAGAAACTAAAGAACAACAATGGTATGGTCTCCTTTAGAAAATGCTTACAAGAAAACAGGGGTCTAGATTGCAGGCTTTTATAATAGACATATTTAGCCCAGAGTGATAATTATTATTTCTGGATTTTGAGAGGGCTATTATATATATAGAGAGAGAGATAAGAATGAAGCCAATCAGATTGGCATTAAAGTAATTCAGAACAGAGGGGTAAGGAAGACAATGTCTATATTTTAGAACCACACATACTCTTTGAGACCAAAGAAAGAAAGGTTTATTTGGTCTGCAATCAAAATTTTCTGTAGCACATAATCTAACTTAACCTATCTGTACAGCTCATTTGAAAATTGAGGCAGGAAGCCCAGAATAAGAAAGAGGTCCTTTAATCCTGTATAACCTAATGTAATACCTGGTTACATTCTAGAATATATTAAGCAGATAATAAAAAAAATACTGGCAAAGTCCCTTGAGGGATGGGAGAAAAAATATGGAACTATTAATCTTTACCATCAGGAAATCCCAAGATACTGTATCAAACTTGAGGGTCATCCAAATCAATTGGCTATGCCCTTGATCTTGAGGCTTACTCTTGTGAAGCTTATGTAGGTAGCAGAGAAGCTTAGCCTACCTATAGGTATGCCTAAGAGTTACTTCTGAAGAATTTCTTTTGTTGCTTGGATGTGGCCTCACTTTCTCTAAGCCCAACTCTACAAGTGAAATCATTGCCTTCCCCCCTACGTGGGACATGACATACAAGGGTGAAGGTCTCCCTGGGAACGTGGGATCAACAATTCCATCCTGAGCAAAACAGGGAAAAGAAGTATAATTAATAAAGTATCAGTGGCAGAGAGAATTCAAGTAGAGTCGAGAGGTTACTCTGGAGGTTGCTCTTATGTAAGCTGCAGTTAGACATTGCTACCTATCATAACCTGCCAACCCCCAACCAGGACCATTCCAGTAAATCCTAAAGAACAGCTAGGGCAGTAGATAAGATTCTACAAAGTTTTCATGCACTTGTGTAACTTTCCAGAAACCTACAACCTCCAGATGGGTCCCTGGACCAGATAAGTCCTGAAACCTAGAGGGCCTAGTCTCTTCCAAACATCAGATAGTTCCATCTCCCTACCCCATATCAGTGACAGACCCTTCCAACATGAAAAAGTTAGAATGGCCATAGCCCATTCTAACTTTTTATCCCTAAAGAGAGGGATAGAAAGATCAAAGGTGACAGTAGAGTTATACAGAGAAGATAGGATTTAACAAATGAATATGATTGCTGAATCATTAAATTGATATTTATTTTAGTCTCCAGTATCTTAGAGCAGCCAGAAATAAAAACCTAAAATTGTGGAATTGTAACCCATGTCAAACTCTGAAATGTGTTCTACAACTAATTGTGGTATGGTGCTTTGAAATGTATTGCTTTTTTTATATGTGTTATTTTTCACAAAAAAGTTGATTGTGGTGATAAAAAAAGTATTTAAGTGTTCTATCCTCCTATATTCTGGAGGAGCTAGAAGGAAAAATCTGAGAGGATCATATGGTAATTCATGTCAAACTCTGGGATCTGTCCTGCAACTACTTGTTGAAAGATGCTTTGAAAACTATTGCTTTTTTCTTTCTTTGGTTTGTATATGTGTTATAATACACAATAAAAAAATTTTTTTTAAGTGGATACCAGAAAAAAAAAAGTCAAGCAGGAGAAAACTCAAGCCCTGTGCACTGTTATAAAATCTAATGGGACATTGTAATTGGCCATCAGTACAGGCAATCTAAAAAGTTTTAAATATTGGCGATGGGGACTATAGGAGGAAAAGATTTTAAAATTTCAGATGTTTCCCATCTTACAAAAATTTATCAACCCATCAAAGCCACTTGTCTACATGCCAGATAATATTCTGGGATAAGTCAATTCTTTCAGTAGAGGTCACAGCGACATGTACATTATTAACACTTCTAGACTTCTACTTTTCCAAGGAGGCAAGCAATATGTTCAACAATTCAACTCTTCCCCAAATCCTTAAACTCAACATTGTAGGCAGAGTGTAATCAAATCTGGGATAGTCTCCAGCAGACAAGTAAAGCAGATGAGAGAAAACACCTGCTTCAGGTTTAATTAGGGGCATTAACCTATAAGGACATAAATTCCATTTTTAGCAATGCTGACTAAAACTCCTGCTGGGGTTCACACAGGAGGAGAAAAGGTAAATCACAACAAACCTCAGTTAAAAGCCATATCTCTAGCTGGGATATTAAAATAAATTAATCTCACCAACCCATATTCTAAAAGTTAATGCTACTAGTAACGATCAATAGCAGGGAAAAAATGCTACCTGCTAACGACCAGTCCACCATTAGCAAAAAGCAGTTTAACTCAAATACCGAGACCAAAGCATAAACACTACCTAACCAAACTGCCCCCATCCACCTCAACCACCAGCAAGGAAGAGAGGAAAAAACTGCTTAAAGAAACAACAACAAAAGCTTAAGCATGTCTTACAGGGATAATAATGGCCCAGCTCCTGAGACAGTTCTCAGAAAGACTGAAGGGGAAGTGACGGCAATGTGGAGGGACTAATGTCTTTAACACAAATAGTCCTTAAAAACCCAGAGTACCACAAACACACTAACTTGTTTATGAATTAGCGAACAAGATTGCTGCTGCTTTTTTGGGGGGAGGGGGGTGCATGTTCCACGAAATGAACCCAGGTTTCCCACATGGAAGGTGAGCGTTCTACCACTGAACTATAGGCACCCGGATGCTTCTTTCCATCTTTTGAATATATACTATTTTGTAGGCTCTGCCCTTCAGTGTGAAAGCAGGACATTTTTAAAAATTAGCTAAGATTTTTGAAATTATTTGACACCCAATCTTTGGGCCATAGATCTTAAATGTGAAACTAAACATACCTATACTTTCTCCTTCCTTCAATGAAACCACCTCATGAAAGTCAGAAAACTAAAACGATCCAAACATGATCAATGTTTAAAGTCCTTGAAAGTATTAAAACTATTAGGAAAAAGGGAAGGAAAAACAGAAGAAAGAGAGACAGAGACAAGAATAAAGAGGGGGGAAGCTTTAAAAGAAAGAAGGTGAAAAATCAGTGGACCTCTCTTTTATTTGGTGACAAGCAAGTGCAGGAAAGTTCAGTTGTAATTTTTTCAGTTATCTGTTTTTTGCACATGTGCATTCTGGTCAGAAGGGACTTTGAGATTTTTTTTGCAGCACATGAGCATCTGCGGGTTCTTTCCTCTTATAATAGTTCTTTTTCGTCTCAGTAATCTCAAAGGCCAACTTCCTGTAGAAGTCAGTTGCCAACTCATTGCTGATTTGGACATGTAGAAGATCTTGTCCAAAGCGTCATCTTTTTCATAGATGTTCAAGACATGATTTAACGTTTAGTCTTCAGTAAGGTGCCAGACAACCTAGCGTCATGATGTAAAGTCTCTTCTGATTCTGTGAACCATCCACCCTACAGCAATCTGCACCTACTGCAAGAGCATTGAAATAAGCAAATTTTGCTAGCTCTCCCACCTCCAGCACATCCATGTAGAACTTGTCGTTGTAGCCGACTGGAAAGATGACTTGGTTTAATCTCCTCAACTCTTCGGTGTTGCGTGGCATCACATCTCCCAGCTCCATCGGATCTTTCCTCCTCTCCGCCTGCTGAGGCCGTATTACCATTCACAAGGCTGCTGAGCTCTTGGTGCTCTCTCCCCTCCCGGGGCAGGGACCTGGGCTGGCGACCGAATGGAGCGCGGCCCGGTGCCACCAGAGGGACCGAGATGTGTCCCGCCACTGCGTGGGTGCCGCCGCTTCCCCACCCGTGCACACAGGGTGCTCGGCTCCAGCCCGCAGCCAGCCGGTGAATACACTGTTATTATTTTTATTTTATTTTATTTTTGCATGCTGTATGACGGGGGTCACATTTCATTCTTTTTCCAGGTGAGTATCCTGTTAATTGCAGCACCATTTGTTGAATTGTTTTGTTGTTTGGTTTTTCGCTCATTTGTTTGTTGGTTGGTTTGGGACGTGCATGGGCTGGGACTTGAATCCAGGTCTCCCACATGGCAAGTGAGAATTCTACCACTGAGCTACCCTTGCACCCCCTGACGTTAAAGTCTATTAGAAACAAGGAAGTGGAGCAGGAGTGTGCCCTCCAGATGAGAAGGAAACCTGCCCTTCACAGAGCAGGGAAAATGAAGCCAAGGGCAACCCAGGTCACATATCTAGGGACAAATCCCTGCCCATACAGCCCTGGCTTCTGCGGAGGAAGCCACTTCCCGGGAAGGGGCTTTACCGACAGGGGAAAGGAGCTCACCAGCCGACAGACGGAAGAAACTGGCCAACAGCCAGATGGCTCCTCCTGGTACTTTCAAAGAAGAGAGGCAAAAATTAAAAGGGCCTGGATCATTCACACCCTGATAATCATTCTCACAATGACTGACACTTAGCTGAATGCTCTTCTTGATGTCAATTATTCAGAAGTACCCTGGCTTCATTTTTTACACATGAGACAAACTTCACTTCCACATGGTTTTGAAATCCAGAAAGTTCAGGGGAAGGACAAATACTATCACCAAACCTTCAACTGGAATAGCAGGGATTTAAGAAAATACTTTCCCACTGAAGGATGTCATAAACCAAGAGTCTAACTTGTTGTTATTGGGTACAATATGTTTCCATACTCAAGAAAATTTTTTCCCAGCAATCCAAATTTAGAGAAGCTGACTTAAGTAATAAACGATTGAAGCTAGAATAGATCCATGTACCACAATGCCAGGTTTTTAAAGCATATTCTTTTCTCAGTTAAATATCAAAATAGAGTATCTTTTGTCAAAAAAACAAAAATGTTACATCTAGGAGGCAGTTTATGGTGAGTAAGAATGAGGGCTCTGGTGCTGGTGGTCTCGGTTTCCGAAGTTACTGAGTCTGTGACCTTGAGGACTTATTTAACCTCTTAAAGCCCAGTTTCCCCATTTGTAAAGGGGATCACGGCCAGAGGAGTGTTGGAAAGATTAAGCCAACTGTGCTGAGACGTGAGAAGCAACTGATAAATAGTACAACAATTATTGCTATATTTCACTCATTTAAAAAAAATGGCTATCATTAATTGGAGTAAAAGAAAAATTCAAAATACTGTTCTTAAGGTAGATTCGTTTGTTTGTCTGTTTGTTTACATGGGCAGGCACCGGAAATCGCACCCGGGTCTCCGGCATGGCAGGCAAGAGCTCTGCCACTGAGCTACCGTGGCCAGCCTGGATTCATTTTTAAATGGGTCACTTTAAAACCTTCCTTGGCTTCAAGGTTCAAAACCTCAAGGTCCCAGGTCCTTGGGGGCATCTGGTGGGGAGCAGAGAAGTAAAATCATGGCCCTAACATGACCTCTGTTACATGGGCACCTTTCCCAGGGCTCTCCCTGTAATTGTAGTACATCGTTAAATCCACATCTTACCAGCATCCCAGATGTGAACTCTCAGATGCAGACTCCTAAATTATCTTCATCACTGATTTTGTCAAGGTTCCACCCATTGTTTCCATAGTTGAAATGCAATAGGGCTTTAAGGGTGTCAGCCATTAGTGTGTGTGTGTGTGTGTGTGTGTGTGTGTGTGTGTAAATAGAAAAGAAAGATTCACTTCAATGTCATTCACATGAATGGAAACTTACGAATAAGCCCCCAGAATTGAAAATAGCAAAAGCTGGTTGCTATAGTCTAGTTTATCTAAAAACGAGGAGCAAAGAGTTGGGGGTGGAAAGAGGAAGAAGTTTCTAGAGAATTGATGCGGCAGATACAGATTTTCTCCATTTGTTCTTTTAGGGGGGCTTTAGTAAACCCCAAACTCTAAATAGATGCAAATGTCTTCAGGAAAGGGTAAGTTGCTGAACAGGGATTCTAAGTCTAATTTAAGTCTAATTTTCAGAGTGCAAGCTCTGGGCTCTTCTGCTCTCTGACACACATGAGAAGAGCCTCTCTAGTCTTCCCCCCAAAGTAGTTTGTAAGTCTGAGGCCTTGCATTAGTTTCCCAGGGCTGCCATAAAAAAGTACCCCAAACTGAAATTTATTTCCTCATAGTTCTGGAGGCTAGAAGTTTCATCAGGGCTACATTCTCTCTGAAACCTAAAGGGAGGGATATATCCATGCCTCTTCCTAGCTTCAGGCAGTTCCTGGTAGTACTTGGGGTCCCTTGGCTTCTGGCAACCCAGCTTCAACCTCTGCCTTCGTGTTCCCACAGCCTCTGTGCCATCTTCCGATGGCCTTCTCCTCTGTGTACCTCTGTGCCTGTCTCTCTCATCCTTACACTCTGGGCCAGGGCTGGGTGAGGGTCTGAGTTGGTGGTACCAGAACACGTCACGCCTGACTGAGGTGACAGGGACAGAGCCTCCCTCCTCACACCCAGGACCGCTGAGGCTGTGTGAGCAAGGTGTCTGTGCCAGCAGGTGTGGGCAGCAGGGCCAGGACATGGCCCTGGTCACATTGCTGGGACACCACGGGGCCAGGGCCCACACAGGTATTGTGGCATCCTCTGGCCTCAAGGTGGAGGTTCACCTCCAAAGGCAAGGTGAGAAGGGCAGGGACTGACATTTGGGAAGCAACTGAGCATCCTGGTGTCTTTTTTTAATTAATTTTGTATCAGAAGGAAACCTGAGGCTTAGGGAGAAGCATTTCTCAAGGTAGAAAAGATGAGGGTTCAAACTGTTTCATTGACATATTAAAAGAAAACATAGAAAAATATTGCATGACCTCACTAATGTAGAATAAGCTAATTCATGGAGTCAGAGATTAAAATACAGGTTTCCAGGGGGCAGGGGTAGGGTTGGGGAATGGGGAGTCAAAGCTTAATAGGTACAGAGTTTCTGTTTGAGAGGATGGAAAAGTTTTGGTACTGGAGGGTGGTGATGACAGCAAAACATTGTGAATGTATTTAACCACTGAACTTTAAACTTGAAAGTGGTTAAAACGATTAATTTTAGGTTGTATATATGTTACCTGAATAATTTTTAAGAAAAACCATACGACTTTCAACACCAAGAGTGGCCTCTGATGTAAACTATGGACTATAGTCAACAGTATAATAATATTGTTTCATCAGTTGTAACAAAGGTAACACCCCAATGCAAAATGTTAATAATAGGAAAAACTTTGTGTGTGAGGGGGGAGGTACATGGGAACTCAGTTCTCTGTACCTTCTGCATGTTTTCTGCAAACCTACAGCTGCTCTAATAACTCTGTAATTATAAGTTGCCTTTTCTTTTCCCAGAATTCTCTCTTCCTCCCCTTCCAGACGCCATCTGCCCGTGGAATGGAACACATGTGGTTTCAGGTAAGGGACTCCACCCAGGGCGAGCACGGTTCGGTGAGGGGAGGGGCGGGATGAGGAGCCACAGCGCCATGCTGGGAAACATATGCACGTGACCTGAGATATCACCCTGAGGTAGTTTTAAAGTATATCCAAAAAATTCCATTTGTTCATTCCTTCCTTCAAAAACTGGAGACTTAGTGACTTGCTTCTAATGAACAGGACGCCGTGTGGCTTCCATGCCTAGACCAAAAGAGCCACTGTTGCTCCCACCTCAGTCTGTCCGATTCCTCAGTCAGGAAAGCCAGCTGCTATGTGATGAGGACACTCAGAGACCTGGGGAGGGCCCCCCCGGAGAGGAACTGGGCCTCTGTGCTGGTTTGAAACTGTTGGTTCCCTCAGAAAAGCCATGCCCTTCTAATCCTAATCCAATCTTGTGGGAGCAGACCCATTGTTTGGGTGGGACCTTTTGATTAGAAGGAGATGCGACCTGCCCATTCAAAGTGGGTCTTAATTAGTTTACTGGAGTTCTTTAAGAGGGGAACATTTTGGAGAAAGCTCAGACACAGACATCTGGAGATGTGGAAGGGGCTGAGAGAGCCGTTTGAACCGAGAAGCTGGGAGAGAAGTCACCATGTGCCTTCCCACATGACAGAGAAATCTGGAATCAGCTTTTCTTGAGTGACAATATCTTCTTGTTGATGCTTTATCTGGACATTTTCACGGCCTTAGAATTGTAACTTGTGACTTGATAAATCCCTTTATAAAAGCCAATTCATTTCTGGTATATTATATCCCAGCAGCTTTAGCAAGTGAAACAGCCTCCCACCCACAACATGGACCAAAGTGCCAGGCATGTGAGTGAGCCACCTGCAAAGCAGATCCTCCCGCCTCAGACAAGCCTTCAGGTGAGCGCAACCCCAGAAAACCTCTCAACCACACCCTCACAGGAGCCCCAAGCCAGGAACACCGAGAGAAGCTACTCCTGAATTTTGGACCAACAAAAACAGTGAGAGAATTAATATTTTATTGCATTAAGCCACTACATTTGGAGATGATCATTGTCCAGCAATAGATACATCCCCTTCTCTTTGCCTGCTGATGAGGTGATGGAATCAGTGGTTACAGCCACCAACTAACCTTGCATCCATGGCAGCTGTCTAGCTGAGTCAGGCCACAGGGACGCTGAGGGGATTGACTCACTGCTCCCTAAGATGGGGATGGCTCTGATGGAGGAACTGACCTATGGGCTTGGGACGTGAGGCATAAGTTCAAATCCTGACTCTATATTTCCTAATTGCCAGACATTGGGTTAATTGCTACACCTTTCAGGGACTCCATTTCCTCAACTTCAGATGAGGACAGGTTAAATGGAAGTAAGCACGCAAAAGTAACATGTAGGCAGGGGATAAATTGAACCCAAATGGAAGTTACATTTTAAAAGACATTTTAAAAATGAGCAACTGAACTGTTGAGGCACCTCCCACCTCCTGCCCAATTTAGTTTCATGTCACAAGGAATGTTATGAAAACTGGACCCACACAGGCCTGAGAGACAAGGCCCCTGCTCTCCTCCCTTTTGCCTCTTAGCTTTTCTAAATTACCTTCCAGATTTTTACATTCTGAGATCATTTCCATGTTTCAGATAGCTCAAGAGATAAACTTGGAGTTAATTTAGAATTTACAAGCATTTTGTTGGAAGTACCTAGACAGCCCAATTGATTTTTTTCTGTCTGCGCCTGTGAGCATCAATATTTTTCCCCAAACTGTAACAACCATTTTTCAGCATCCAGCATTTAAAAGCAGACTTCTCCTCAAACCTATCTAGAGAAATGAGGGTAGTAGAAGGTGGGCAAGTGGAGGCTTGCCCTGCAACGTTTGTGAAGTTGAGGAGGCATTCAGTGATCTCGGCTGTCCCCATTCAGTCTTTAGAGAGGCTGGCTCCCTGAGCTCGGCCTCTGCTCCAAAAGCCCCCCACCTGCCCTCCTTTCCTTTCCCCTTTCCACCAAACCCTCCATTCTAAGGTCCCTGTCCTTTATAAGTACAGGAACAACAACAGGCATCATCCATACCAGGGGTGGCATAAAAAAGAAGCATGGCAGGAGCTGAACCATCAAATCCCAGCTCTGCTGAGCCATGAGACACTGGCCATTTCTCAACCTCCCTCGAGGCTCTGCTTCCTCACCTATAAAACAAGTGGATATTTGGCATTCTTGTTGACTACTCAGCATCATGAAAATCCTTCCCCCACCTTAAGTCCACTGACTCCAATTATAAGCTAAAAGCTCCTTTTCCCAGCCTCCCTTGCAGGCTGGGTTCAGGCATGTGATCAGTTTCCACCAGCAACCAGAGCAGGAAGACTCTGTGCAGAGTCCCTCCTGGTGGGAGTGGCGGAGGACTCAGCCCTCGCCAATGTGCGGCAGCGGCAGAGGTGGCACGGGAGAAAATCGGCTGGCATCTGCAGCCACGACAGCACCAGCCTCACTGGCAGTGTAAATTTGTGGCATTGTTCTTGTTTCTGTGGCATCCAAGCCTAGGTTTCAGACCTTCCCAGAGATTCTCTGGCTTATGTAATTTCCTTAATTCCTCTCCCGCTTGGACTAGCCAAAGTGGACCCTGTTGCTTGCAACTAACTGCGACTGATCCATCTATGATTCTGGGTTGTTGTGAGGATTAAGCCAAGGTAAGTTTATATCTCTCTTACTGACACATAAATACTCATTTCCTTTTTATCAAAATTTTCCTCTCTTTCCACATCCCTCTGCCCCAATCCAATTCTTCCATCCAAAAAGAAAGGGAGAGACCCATGCCAGAATCAGGGCAGGAATCCTGGCCTGAAAACATAGCCCCAGCACGTCCCTCAGTGCAGGAACCGATGTGCCTGGGGATCTCACGCACACTGTAGCACCCTCCCTTTGGCCTGCATCCCTCTGTATTAAGGATTGAGTCATGTTCCCGACAAAGACGTATTCAGGTCCTAATCCACAGTCCTGTGGATGTGAACCCATATGTAAACTAGATCTTTGAACATGTTATTAGTTAAGGTGAGGCCAAATTGAATCTAAGTGGGCCTTGCTCCAATATGACTGGAGTCTTCGCAAACCTAAGAAATTTGGACACAGCAGGAGAAAGACAGGGAAAGAAATGGCCATGTGCTGGAGCCACCAGCAAGATGGATTACCAGCAAGCCCCCACCAGAACGCAACAGCCTGCAGATAAAGCATGGTCCTGCTGACACCATGATTTTGAACTTCCAGTCTCCAAAACCGAGACAATGGATTCCTGCTGTTTAAGCCAACCAGTCTGTGATGCTTTGTTCCAGCAGCCCTGGCATCTGTGCCTTGTCCTCACTTCTGTTTCTCCGCCTCGTTCCTGCCCTTGGCCCCTGTACACATACTGCGTTTGATCCTTCCCAGAACCTGTTTCCCTCCACAAACTCAGACATCGTCTCAGCTGTTGGCAAAGCCGGGCCTTGGCTTGGCTCCATTTTAGGCATCACTGCCTAAAGGAAGGAAACCCTGCCTGCCTTCTTATAAAGTCAAAGAGTTTAGTAATTAATTATATTCATTCAATTTCAGAAACAAAGCAAAAACACAAAACAACTATCGTTTTATGTCAGCTACTTTTGAAACAGAAGATATGAAAAATTGATGTGTATTCTGAAGTAACTGCAGAAGTTATGCAGCAAAACTTACCTTTCCTTAGAAGAACTGCAACACGCTGCTGGATTTAACTTCCCAAATAACTGCAACTTAATGGCTTGGTCCCTCAGTTGGAGGCTATTGCAAACGGTGATAAATGGTCACAATCGACACCAAGTAGCCATTCCCAAAATGCATTGTAGACCCTCACTATGAGAAGTGTATCTCACTATAAAAAGGGTAAACATACTCTGGCCTCTCTCAGACTGGGATGCAATTAAAACATAAAATTGACACTATAAATATATTTTTTTTAAACAGGTATGCTATTTCATATTCTGTGCTACATGGATTTACTACAAATACTGATACTTAAATGAAATATAAATGAGACCAATCATTTGTGATTAGCTAAGACCAAATGAAACCTGTTTCTTATCTTGTAGGCTCTACAACCTGATTGGAAGGCAGGAAAATTTCCCAAATTGCACACAGAAGGAAAGGAACCTGTTGCAGATGCTGCTGATGCCCCATGCAAATGCCCTCAGCTTATGCCAATTCTCTGCATGCAGCCTGACTTCCAATGGCTAGCACCTGTGGCTCTTTCTTTGCCTTAGGCTTCCTTTGACACTGAAATGTTCTCTTCCCACACACCTGATAGGTCAGAAGTGCTAGAGACTTAAACAAGGACAGCCAATGAATGCCAAGAGCTATTGGATGAACACTTCCGCTTCCTTACCCTCTGGTGGAATAACTCTGAGATGCATGTTCCACACTGACCCCCTGAGGTCCCCAGTAAGACTGCGCTCCCGTTGACCACAGTGGTTACCTGCTTGGTAGCACTGTTTTTTGGCTCTCTTCCTTCCCTGCCTTCCTTCTCCATTCCCTCATCGATATGTTCTGGGATAACCTCTCAAACTTAAACTCCTTGTCTCAGGTACTAAGACAGGGAGTCAAGAAATTCAAATATCAAAAGGTCATTGGAAGGTATCAGAGAGCATTCAAATATTGTCGAGAGGCTACTCTGGAGGTTGCTCTTATACAAACTTCAGTTAAACATTACTACCTAAAATAACCTGCCAAATCCCAACCAAAATCATTCCAGCCAATCCTAAAGAACAACTAGGGCAATATATAAGATTCTACAAAGGTTCCATGCACTAGGGTAACTTTCCAGAAACCTACAACCTCCAGATGTGTTCCTGGACCAGATAAGTCCTGGAACCTAGAGAGGCCACTTTCCAGAACATCAGATAGTTCCATCTCCCTACCCCTTATTACTGACAGCCCTTCCAACATGAAAAAGTTAGAATGGGCATAGCCCAAATACCCCTAAAGAGTGAAAGAAAGATCAAAGGTGATGGTGGAGTTATACAGAGAGGGTAGGGTTTAACAAACAAGTATGAATGCTGAATCATTAAATTGATATTTCTTTTAGTCTCCAGTATCTTAGAGCAGCTAGAAGTAAAAACTCAAAATTGTGGAATTGTAACCTATATCAAACTCTGAAATCTGTTCTACAGCTAATTGTTGTTCTATGCTTTGAAATTTATTGCTTTTTTGAATATATGTTATTTTTCACAAAAAAAAGGAAAAGAAAGTCGATTGTGATGATAGAAAAATAATTATTCCTTCTAGCCTCTAATGTTCTGGAGCAGTTAGAAGGAAAAATCTGGGATGATGGTATGATAGCCCATAACAAACTCTGGGATCTGTCCTGTAACTACTTGTTGAAGAGTGCTTTGAAAACTATTGCTTTTTTCTTTCTTTGCTTTGCATATATATTATAGTATACAATTTTAAAAATTTTAGAAAAAAAGGTCATTGGAAGAAGGGGGCGCAAGGGTAGTTCAGTGGTAGAATTCTCGCGTGTCATGCAGGAGCCCGGGGTTCGTTTCCTGGTCCATGTACTTCACAAAAACCAACCAACCAATCAACAAAAACAAACCAAAAACAAAAAATTCAACAAATGGTGCTGCAATAACGGGATACTCACATAGAAATAGAATGAAATGTGACCCCTGCCATATAGCATACAAAAAAAAAAAAGAAAGAGAAAAGGTCATTGGAAGAACAACAAAAAAGTCTACAAGGACCTCCATTAATTGTGTGCATTGTTATCATGATTTCCCCCATCTCCTGATGCCTAAGTCCTTTCACTTGTGATGTCCCTCTTACCAGATTTTTGACATATTCTACCAATATGACACTTTCTACCTTGTCAATGAAGAGCTGTTATCCTCAAGTCCATTTTAATAGCCCAGCTTGAAAGAGATGTAGTGCAAAAGAAACTTATCAGAAGATGGGAGCTGCTCTCTGGTTTCATCAAGCCAGTGCTCCTAGCTCTGTCTGACATGGGGACATCAGCCTCCTTATGGGGCCAGGTTCTCACGTGACTGGCTTAATCTGCCCTACTACCCAGAAGGAAGATGTGCCAGACAGACGCACAGGAACAATGGGAGGTACAGACAGCACAGGACTCACTGTTCCCAATGGAAAGCCATGCCAAAGACTAACTTGCAGGACAGGAAATTGCTTATCTAAAAAGAAAAGGAAGAGGGTGGGCCATGGTGGCTCAGCAGGCAGAGTTCTCATCTGCCATACCAGAGACCTGGGTTTGATTCCTGGTGCCTGCCCATGCCAAAAAAAAAAAAAAAGAAAGAAAGAAAAGGAAGACAACATTTCTCAATGAACATCACATCAGAGAAAACAAATCAACATTATGGGAGAATGTTAACTGCAAGCCATGCCCCAGTAGCTGTACTTGCTGTTTAATAGTCAATAACTTTGCCCTTCCCATGAGGACCCAGATTCAAAACTGGGCAGGAGCATGAATTTCTACCTTCCATACTCCTTAAGGGCAGAGAACAGCTTTATTCTTTTTTTTTTAAATTTTTATTACAAAAATAAAAACTTCCCTTGTGATTTCTTCTTTGACCCATTGATTGTTTAAGAATATATTGTTTAATTTCCACATTTTCCAATTCTCCCTCTGTTGTTTATTTCTAGTTTCATTCCATTGTGGTTGCACAAGATACATTGTTTGATTTTAATATTTTTTAATTTATTGAGACTTGTTCTGTGACCAAATATATGGTCTATCCTGGAGAATTAACCGTGAGCTCTAGAAAAGAACTTTTTCTCTGCAGCATTTTCTTGTGTGAAGTGTGAAAGGTGGCGTGTTCCATATATGTCTATTATGTCTATTTGATTTAAAATATTATTTAAGTTTTGTATTTCCTTACTCATTTTCTGTCTACATGTTCTTTCCATTATCGAAAGTGGTATGTTGAAGTCTTGTACCATCAAAGTAGAACCATCTATTTCTCCCTTTAAGTCTGTTAATATTTGGTTCATATATTTTGGGACTTTGCCATTAGGTGCAGTGATGGTCAAGTTCATGTGTCAACTTGGCCAGGTGGTAATGCACGGTTGTCTGTCAGGCAAGTGCTAGCCTGTTTGTTGCTATGAGGACATTCCATGGACTTAAATCATGACCACATTGGCTGCATCCATTACTGATTTCATTTGCAATCAGCTAAGGGGAGTGTCTTCTGCAATGAATAATACTTAATCTAATCATGGGAATGCTTTTGTGGAGGATTGCCTCAGAAGAGACAGTCATCTTCCTGCTTCATCCAGCCAGTCTCTCCTGAGAGTTCATTGAGGACCTTCATTGGAGCTGCCAGCTCACAGTCTGCCCTACAGATCTTGGATTCTTATATCCACACGATTGCCATGAAACAGTTGGATAAATTTTGTATTGACAGATATCTCGTGCTGATTCTGTTTCTCTAAAGAACCCTAGCTTGTACAGGTGTATATATATTTATAATTATTATGTCTTCTTATTGAATTGATTCCTCCATCAGTATATAATGACCTTCCTTGTCTTTCACAACAGTTTTTCACATAAAGTTTATTTTATCTGGCATTCTATGACTACTGCAGTTCTCTTTTCATTACTGCTTAGAGAGTATATCTTTTTTACATTCTTTCATTTTCAACCTACTTGTGTCTTTGAATTTATATTCACAAATAGCATATAGTTGAGTCACGCTTTTGGATTCATTCAGCAATCTCTACCTTTGACCATAGAATTTAATCCATTTACATTTAAAGTAACTATAGATAATATAGGACTTTGTTCTGCCATTTTGCTCTTTGATCTTTATAAGTTTTTACTTTTTTTGTCCCTCAATACTTCCATTAATACCTACATACATATTTATTTAATTTTTTTTTTGGTATAGTACATTTTGAGTCCCTTCTCATTTTTTCCTATAGGTATATTTTATATATATTTTCTTTTTGATTACCATGGGCTTAAATTTAACATCCTAAATCTACAATAATCACATATGATTTGATTCCATCATAACTTCCATGGCATACATTTATGCTGATCCTATATCCTTCTGTCCTCCATCTTTATCTTATACTTATTATAAATTATACCTTTTATTCATTTATGTTCAGAACCATAGATTTATCATTACTTTTATGCATTTGCATTTTAGAATCTGCAAGAAATAAAAGTAGAATTACAATAGTACTGGTATTTATAATTATCCATGTGATTACCCTTACCTGAAATTCTTATTTCTTTATTCAGCTTCAGTTCACTATCTAGTGACCTTTCCTTTCAGTTTGAAAGACTCCTTTTGTCATTGCTTATAGGAAAGGTCTAGTGATGATGAACTTTCTCAGCTTTAGTTTATCTGAGAAATCTTAATATCTCCCTCATTTAAAAACAATATTTATTTATTTATTTTCTTTTTCTCATCCTCATTTTTATTTTTTTATTTTTCATTTTATTTTATTTTTTGGATGCATGATCCGGGAATCAAACCCAGGTTTCCTGCATGAAAGGCGGGCATTCTAACCATTGAACTACCTGTGCACCCCTTCTTACCCTCATCTTTAAAAGACGGTCTCACTGGACTTAAAATTCTTGGTTGGCAATTGTTTTCTTTCAATACTTTAAATATTTCATCTCACTGTCTTCTTGCCCCCATGGTTTCTTTTGAGAGATTATCACTTAATCTTATTGGGATTCTCTTGTACATAACTTGTTGCTTTTCTCTTGCAGCTTTCAGAACTCTCTCCTTTTCTTGCCATTTGATAGTTTGACTATTTTGTGTCTGGGAATGTTTCTCTTCAAGTTTACCCTGTTTGGGGTTTGTTGAAATTCTTGAATGTGCATATTCAAGTCTTTTGTTAAATTTAGGGAGTTTTCTGCCATTATTTCTTTGAATATTCCTTCTTCCCCTTTCTCCCTTCCTTCTCTTTCTGGGACTCCCATAGTGGATTCATTGGTATGCTTGATGGTATCCCACAGGTCTCTTAAGCTCTGATTACTTTTTAAATTCTTTTCTTCTTTCTGCTCCTCTGTTGGGATCATTTCAATTGTCTTATCTTCAAGATCACTAATTCTTTCTTCTGCCAGCTCTAATCTGCCCTTGAAACCCTCTAGAGAACTTTCATTTCTGTTGTAGTCTTCAATTCCAATATTTCTGTTTGCTTCCTTTTTATGTTTAAATCTTTTTATCAAGTTTATGATAGTGTTCACTCATTGTTTTCCTGATATCATTAGGTCTTTCTTTGTGTTTTCCTTTCTCCTTGAGCATAGTAAAGATCATTTTTAGAAGTCTTAGTATGTCCATAGTCTGATATTCTTCATTGATGGTTTCTGGAATTTTGTCTTCTGCCTTTGCATGGGTCATCATTTCTCCTTTGTTTGTTTCATAATCTTTTATTTCACACTGTACATTTTAATATTTTTTAAATTTCTTTATTGTATAATATAACATATATAAAAAGCAAGGAAAGAAAAAAGCAATAGTTTTCAAAGCACTCTTCAACAAGTAGTTACAGGACAGATCCCAGAGTTTATCATGGGCTATCATACCATCTCAGATTCATGGGCTATCATATTGTCTCAGGTTTTTCCTTCTAGCTGCTCCAGAATAGGGGTCGCTAGAAGGAATAAATAATTTTTTATCATCATGATCAATGTTTTTTCTTTTTTGAGAAAAATAACATGTATACAAAAAAAGCAATCAATTTCAAAGCACAGCACAACAATTAGTTGTAGAACCCAGTTCAGAGTTTGGTATGGATTACACTTCCACCATTTTAAGTTTTTACTTCTAGCTGCTCTAAGATACTGGAGACTAAAAGAAGTATCAATTTAATGATTCAGCAATCATATTCTCTATTAAACCTTACTTTCTCTGTATAGCTTCACCATCACCTTTGATCTTTCTATCCCACTCTTTTGGGGTA
>PVIY010043323.1:0-20452 GCA_004026745.1 Myrmecophaga tridactyla
CTTGTTTGTTTGTTTTTGTGGGAAGTGCATGGGCTGGGATTCAAACCTGGGTCTTCCACATGGCAGGCAAGAATTCTACCACTGAACTACCCTTGCACCCCCCCACCCCCGCATCTGTTTTGATTATGGAAATTGGTTTGCCATTTTCTTTTCTTGTGATGTCTTTATCAGGCTTTAGTGCAGCATAAGACTGATCTCATAGAATGAATTAGGAAGTGTTCCCTATTCTTGAAATGTTCGGAAGAGTTTGAGAAGGATTAGTGTTAATTTTTCTTTGTATGTTTTGTAGATTTCACTTGTGAAGCCACTTGGTCTTGGAATATTCTTTGGTGGCAGGCTTCTAAGTGTTGATTCAAAGTCTGTAATTGTGATAGGTTTGTTGTGGCTTTCTGTTTCTTTCTAAGTCAGTTTATGCAATTGTATATTACAAGAATTTTTCCATTTTATCTAGATTATCTAATTTGTTGGTGTACGGTTATTAATACTATGTTCTTATGATCCTTTTTATTTGTGTACAGTCAGTTGTGACCCTGACTTTTGATTATTTCTGACTGGCTAAAGGTATGTCAGTTTTATTCGTTTTATCAAAGAGCCAACTTTGGGTTTCATTGATTCTCTCAGTTGTCTTTCTATTCTTTATTTCATTTATCTCATCTCTTAATTATTTCCTTCATTCTGCTAACTTTAGAATTGCTTTGATATTCTTTTCTTTTATTCTCAAAATGTTAAGTTTGGTTAATGATTGATAATGATTTTAATATAGGCATTTATCCCTATACATAATATAGGCATTTATCCCTCAGAGGGATCTGACTCCTTCCTTTTCAGTGCATCCCACAAGTTTTGGTATGTTGTGTTTTCATTTTCATTCATCTCTGTTTTCTAATTTCCCTTGTAATTTCTCCTTTAACCCATTGGTTGTTTACGAATATTATTGTTAATCTCCACACATTTAAATTTTTCAGTTTTTTCTTCTTTTATATATTTCTAGCTTAACTCCTTTGTGTTTGGAGGAGTACTTTGTATGATTTCAATATTTGGAAATGTATTGAGACTTCCTTTTATGTTGAAAATATGGTCTATCCTGGAGAATGATCCATGTTTATTTGAAATGGATGTGTATTCTGCTGTGGTTGTGTCAACTTTTCTACATATGTAGTTTAGATTTAGTTGGTTTTTAGTGCTGTTCAGGCCCTCTATTTTCTTGATAACCTTCTGTCTAGATATTATATTCAATATTAAAAGTGGTATACTGAAATCTCCAGCTATTATTAAAGAACTATCTATCTCTCCCCTCAATTCTGTCAATCTTTGTTTCATGTGGTTGGGACCCTATATTTAGGTTCATATACATTTATAATTGTTATATCATTTTGTTCAATTAATCATTTTATCTATATGTAATGTCCCTCTTTGCCTCTTGTAACTTTTTTTTAAATTTAATGCTTACTTTGCTTATAGTATAGCCAACTCAGCTCTCTTTTAATTAATATTTTCATGGAATAATTTTTCCATCCTTTTACTTTCAGTGTATATGTGTCTTTGATCTAAGAGAGCCTCTTGTAAACAATGTAGAGCTGGGTCCTGCTTCCCTATCCATTCTGCTAAACTCTGACTTTTGTTTGGATAATTTAATTCATGTACATCCATGTTAATTACTAATAAAGCAAGATTTATTTCTGCTATTTTATTAATAGTTTTTTTTTCTTTTTTTGTATGCTGTATGGCATATAGCATTCCTGTTAGCATTTCTTTCAAGACATGTGGATTGGTAATGAACCCTCTCAGCTTTTTGCTTTTCCAGAAATGTCTTCCTTTCTTCCCCATTCTTGAAGGACAGATTTGGTGGACATATTATCCTTCGATAAATAAGTTTTATTTCAGTACTTTCTATATTTCCAATAAAAACCTTCTGGCCTCCCTGGTTGTATTGAAAAATCAGATGTTAAGCCTTACTAAAGACCCCTTGTGTGCAATGTATTACTTCTCTCTTGTTTTATTCTAGATTCTGTCTTTTTCCTTGCAATTTGTCAGTTTAATAGTAGTGTGTCTTGGTATTGATATCTTTGGGTTCGTCTGGCTTGGTATTTGTTGAGTTCCTTGGATTTGTATATTCATATTTTTCATCATATTTGACGAGTTTTTAACAACCATTTATTCTATTTTTATATTCTTTATTTCTCTGTTCTCTTTCTGGTGATGCATACTTTTGCAGTTTTGATGGTGTCTCACAAGTTCCTCAGGCTCTTTTCTTTTTTTCTATTTTTATTTTTCTCCTCTATCTGGAAAGTTCAACTGTTTAATCTTAACTGTGCTCATTCTTTCTTCTGCCTCCTCCAATGTGCTATTGGACACCTCTATTGAATTTTTCATTTCACATATTGTAATTTTAAGCTCCAGAATTTCTATTTAGTCTCTTTTTATAATTTGTCTCATTATTGAAATCATCATTTTGTTTATTGTGTTAGTTAAATTCAGTTGTCAACTTGGCCAGGTGAGCATACCTAGTCTTGTTACAAGCCAATCCGTCTCTGGTGTGTTGCATTCCGGCAGCTAGCAAACTAGAACATTTATATATTTTTTTTATTCGCTTTAGATATTTTCCATGTTTTTTTCCTATTTATTAATCTGATTTGAAATAGTTGCTGTAGGGTATTTTATTAGTAGTTCTAGTGAATGAACTTCCTGAAGAACACAATGTTATCAGAATGTCCAGGATCACATTATTAAAATTAGTTGGAAAAGGAGCAGCACACTTACATTTAGCTAAGTCTATGAAATTAAAATTGATTCCATACTTCCACTTTAAGCAATCTATCTTTCAGTTACTGAACTTCAAATGTAGATAAAAATCTTATTGGATTCCAAGCCATGAATGTTAGGATGACTTGCTTCTAATTTTTCTAGAATTACATTTAGCTAACAGTGGGAATATATCTGTCAAGTCCTCAGGAATCGAGAGCTTTATCAAGTATTTCTCTACCATGAATACTAATTATAATTCCAATAACACATAATCCTCAAATATGTAAAAAATAACTCATGGATCCTAAAATATTTCTTTATGTCACAAACTATTTAAAGAGGAATAGATTATTATTGTGAAATGATACCAAGAAAATAACAAACAGAGAAACGAGGTAAAAGTTGGTATAGAATTTAGAAAAAATAATTTTATAAAGTATAGTTGTAGAATAGAATGTGTATTTTATAAAGTTAAACATTCAAAGCAAAAATCTAATTCACAAAACTTCTGATCTTTGTCAATATTTATCATGCACTGTGAGAATGATTGTACTACTCCAATAGACACCCTTTAAACTGATAAATCAAGTAGTAGAGAACTTTAATGATGTTCTTTAGAGCTGTAAGTTAATGTCTACAAAATCAAATTGCGATTTTATAATCTAAAATCATTGTGTAATTGTAGGTAGTTCAGATATTTTTTAAGTACCTCTCATAGGTAGCAATATAAAGAGCTGGAAATTTTAAGGGTTCCATAAAAAATAATCATCAGGAAAGGAGACTTTTGTGCTTCGTTTACTCCCAAACAGTTTGAAGTTGATTTAATTGCTATTGGAAAAATAATTATTGTGAACTTAGTTTAATGCATATTAGATTATACTTACATCATTCTGTACAGAAGGTATGACACAATTAAAATGTTACATCTCAAGAGATGGGTGGTAAAATAACGAACAGATATGTTGAGTAGCAGTGAATGCTTGAAACGTTTGAAATCACGTAAAAATTGGAAAACTGTACCTTGATTTATCATTAAAAGTTTGTAATAAGAACAAATTTAAATTATTCTAATGTCTAAGTCTAGAAATTTACTTTAATAAAATGATGCATGCTTATAACTTAAATTTAAAGGTGACTAAAATGATACTAAATTTACATTAATGGTGAACCATAGTGAATTTAAAATTGGGTGATGTTGAATGGTTTCATTTTTTGCATTCACCATTATTGCATGCTTCTTTTGCAGTGAGTACTTATGACTTGCTCACAGAATAAAAACAAAAATAATCTTATAAAATAGCACTTTATATTTACATGTTGTTTTCAAATTCTCATATTTAGTTGTAATTTTGATTGGTTTCTGGCATCTTGCTATGGACCCCCTTTACCACAATTTTCCTTCCTCTACCAAAATTTTCTCACCTTCCAAGTATTAAAGAAAAGCAGGTTAGAGGTGGAGAAGTCATTTTATTTTAATTGCCTACAAAATTGTGAAATATCAATGAAAATTGTCAACCTGAATTTTAAAAAGTAGATTGTTCAAAATTGTAATGAACAATCTGTTTACATTAAGGTCATATTTTTACCTCAAAGATGTCATAACGTCATTGTTAATTGTCACATATAATGACTACATTTATTTTTGGCAAGAAGTATTTTTTTAGTAAAATACATATGTGTAACTCAGTGTAAAACAAACAAAAATCCCACTTGAAAGCATTCATATCAATTACTTTTCAGTACAGATTACACAATATGTACATATTGTCTATCTGTGACTTGCCAATGTCAAATATTGGCTCTGTATATATGTGCCTATACATCTATACGGTCAAATATCAATCATATACATTGCATATACATATCCACATATGAGGAGAAATTATTTCAGGTTGATTTATTGCTGTAAAACCTGTCATTTGTGGAAACATTAATTCCTTGAATCCATTCTTCCCTTCTGTATTTAAAAGGAACTTCTGGAAAAGTTATATTGCCAGAAGCTCCTTCTTCCATCTGATGATTAGGCTACTTACTTATACCACTTTAGTTCACATTCAAGCCCTTTACCCTGTTCCTGCTGTACAGATCCCAAAATATCTTTGTCAACTCTCCCTATATTTCCTTCAATCCTGATTCCCCAGCAACCTGTCCTGTATTCCCTATGCACCGCTTCTGTGTTCTTTACCTTCACTGAAAGGTATGAGTGCCTAGAGAATGCCTGAGAATTTCTTTCATAGAACATTTTCACAGTATTCAACACCTTCTCTGTTCTTATTTCTACTCAACTTTCTTTACCTTGAGATCCTTCTTCAATCTCTGTTGAATTTGTTTATTTTATTGATCTTTCCCACTTGGAAAGATTCTTCCCAGCTTAAAAAAAAAAGTATCTGCAACTGTATTATTTACTTTGTATGTTGATCTTTATTTTGCTGTACTATCTCATAATTCATTTCCAATTTGGGTATGATTAAGGCATATATTCCATGAAGATATCAAACAGCATAGGGACATCTGCTAGTTAGGTTTGCCATAGTTCCATAGATTCAGCCAATAAAGAGACGATGACTGAAATGAGTACAGATAATGTATTACTTTACGCAGATAGAAAAAAGAAGGATTGTCTTGATATCAGTTCCTTGGTTATCTAGTCTCATAAGATGTCATTGAATCAGAGATGCCAGAGAACAGACTACATGGGTGGATGGGGGGCAGTAGAGCCATTCTGTTATTGAGGAACCAAGTCTAATCTAAAGCCATGTTACACTCTACAGCTATACCCAAATGGAACAGGGTGGATGGTCTCAGACCTCACCAACCCTAGGGAGATGGAAGAGTAACTGCTTCATGGCAGCCTCCCACAGCTGTAGAAGAAGATGAAGAATCTTCCAAGATTGCCTACTTTTCCAAGTTCTAGGAGGTTCATGTGATGTGTCTTCAATGTCTTAGATGTAAGTTGAGACTTGCTCACAAGACTTTTGTGAAAAGATACAGTCAGTATGTGTCATGGGGAGGGTTCACCCAACATGAACATGTCTGTTAACTAGCTCACTTTCCTGGTTTTGTCTCTTGTCCTGAAATAGTAATTAACAGTGCTCTCTTTCACTCTTCAAGTTTGCCATCTTGGACAATAACTTATTTGGTTGTTCTCCCTAACTAGATTTCAAATTCTCTGAAATAACCATAGCTTTTATTTTGGTGTCTTCAGCACACAACTTCCTGCATAGTGTTAATCATATAGAATAGTATTAATAAGTTCTACTTACATTAAACCAGTCAGTCCATCTGGGTTATAAAGAAAACATAGACTAAGAAAGTACCCGCGTTGTGATAAACACTCATATCTCTGGAACTCAGTTTCTTTATCTATAAAATGTTTGATGGGAAGAGTAGGTAGATGGCCAAAATAGATGATTGTTGTGTGAGATCCTGGTTTGATTACCAAACTGTGTAGCTCCCCCACCACCAAAAAAAAGGAAAAAAAAACAGATGATTGTCAAATATCCTTTTAAAAGTCAGGTATTTAATGGAAATGCAGATGGAAAGGTTGATTTAGCAAATTAACTTTATTGCAGAACAGGATAATTACCTGTTCTGAGCACAGCAGTGTCAGCACCACACTAAACCTGCTCTGGAAAGCTTGGAAGAAACTTGGGGAGTAGTGGGCTCTAGCTTCATATACCCAGAAGCTTTTTAATATTTGAACTTCTTGTTACTTCTCAGCAGGGCTTTTCCTCTCTTTGGCACTTCTATTCAAATCAGAAAAGAGTTCACATCCAATATTATATTTAAAAATTTCCCCCAGATCAGTAATTTGCAAGTCAGTCACAAGAAGGAGATTGGAAGGGTATAACCCTTTAAAATTCGTTTTGGTTTACCTATAGTCCATCTTTCCTTACATTGCTTGGTAATCAGTTGTGCTTTCACTAGTATTTTGGGGGTTCCTCCTTCTAAGGACAATGTAGAATTGCTTTTCCCTACCTCTTTGACCTGAGCACGGATATACTTTAGCCAACAAAATGCCAACAGAAGTAACATTTCGTGTCTTTGGCCCTCAGTATGTAAGACTTGTAAGAAACTCATGCCTTTTGCCCCCTGGGGCAATGCCCAGCAATGCCCCAGAAGAGGGCTGTTACCATCAGCATCTAACCTTGACGACTAACATGGGCCAGAGATTCTGGCCAAAGATAGATATGTTGACTGAAGTAGAACTAAATCTTCTTTATTTTAAGCTATTGAGCTGTATTTCCATTGTGATCTATTCTATCTTGCCTATTAATCTAGATATCATGGAAAAAGACGAAAGTATTTCCAGTCTGTTAAAGTCTGGCTTCATTCTTTTATTGACTGATTGATTGTATACAAGTGCATTGCTATCTGTTAGACATACTCTTCTTTGTACTCCACGTGGCAAACATTTGCTTTCTCCCCCAGCTTAAATAGAATTTCATAAAAATGGCATCCATAACCCACACATTTAAATTAGATACCTATTTTTTCTGTCTCATAGCACTCTATTCACCTGTTTATTAGCATATATAAAATGTCACATTTATTTCATTGTATTTGTGTTTGTTTAATTTTCAGATTACTGAATATGAATTGATGGAAAATAAATACATATTATTAAATAAAGTTAGGTGAACATTGTATAACTCAAGAATTCATGAACTTAATTATTTTTCTTGAACTTCATATTGCTGCACAGCATGGTGAATTAATTTTATTAATAGACACAGAAATGCATTCAGATTGGTAATCACCATATACCACTGCTGTAGTTGACTTTCCCTAAATCCTGTAATTAAATATTGTCCCCAGGTATAAGATTTATAGCCATTTAAAAAATCTCTGATACTCCTGGGATTTTAGAAATGATCTCATCATAAGCTTTCTAAAAGCTACAAAACTGAAACATTAAGTGTACATGCATGATAACAGTTTTCCTTTCACAGAGAATCACGTTTGACCATTGAAAAGTTATACGGAAGAGAGTGAGAGAATGAAAGAGGGTAAAAATGGGCAAAACAGAGAAAGAGGCAGAGATGAAGGTAGACTTGAAGTTAATGAAAATTTATTGAATATACCTCCCTTATTTTCAAAACTTACACCTGATACAAAAACCATCTTATGAATCAAAGACCTAAGTTTAACAGGTACTATAAAAGTCCTAAAAGAAAACATAGAGCAAATCTTCATTTCCTTGGATTTGTTAATGGTTTCTTAAATGTGACAACAAAAGAACAAAGAACAAAAGAAAATACTAAATTGGACTTCAGAATTTTTAAGGTACATCAGAAGACAACTCACAGTGAGAAAAAGAAGTGAGAAAAATTCAACCCACAGAATGGGAAAATTATTTGCAAATTATATATTTTGATAAGGGTCTGGTATCCAGAATATACAGAACACAATTTCAACTCCAAAAACAAACAGAAAAACAATCCAATTAAAAAACTGGTTGAAGGACTCAGATAAACATTTCTCCAAAAATATATACAAAGGGTCAATAAACACAGAAAGGGACGCTCACCATCATCAGTCATAAGGGAAATGCAAATAAAAACCAGTGCACACCCACTAGAATAGCTGTAATAAAAGTGAATTTGAAAAGATAGTAAAAGTGTTAGAGAGGCTGTGGAGAAATTGGGACCCTCATACAATACAAGTGGGAATGAAAAATGGTGCAGTTGTTCTGGAAAACAGTTTGGTGGTTCCTCAAAAAGGATTCTTCATATATCTCAGCAATTCTATTCCTAAATCAACCCAAAGAATTGAAAATAGGTGTTCAAGTAAACCTATGCACATGAATGTGTATAGGAACTCTGTTTATAACAGCCAAAAGTGGGAACAATCTAAGTGCCTAATATTGCCTTATACCTAAAATGTTTTCACTTGGCGGCACCTTTTTTAACCTGATAATGTCAAATGTTTTTTTTTTCTGGTTGCTTGTTTATGTTTTCTCTAAATATTTTGCTTTTCACCAATTGATTATGCTATGCCTCTGGTTGGTTGTACAATTATTCTTGTTGGGTTTACTGAGCTTCTGGAACGTGTAGACTTAATTCTTTGAGCATTTGGGGGATACATTTAGCTATCATTTTTAACATTTTGTTTTATACTGCACTCTCTTTTTACTCTGGAAGTAAATTTAAATGTATGTCAAACATTTTAATATTTTCCTACAGGTCCTCGGGGTCTTGGTAATTTTTTTTCAATCTTTATTTTCCTTTCTCTTGTATTGGATAATTTCTATATTTCTAATTCAATTATACAATCTATTTCTTATGCCATTTCCATTCTGTGAAGTCCATCCAATGCTTTTTCCTTCTAGAATTCTGAATTTATTTTTTATCTGCTTTGATCTACCATTTTATTTATTATGAATCCATGTTTCTCTACATCATTGAGCATGGTCATGATAGCAATTTTAAATTCCTTTACTTGTCATTTCCATACCTGTGTCATATTGGCACCAGTCTTCATTGATTATTTTGAAAATGGGTCACAGTTTTCTGTTTTCATATACAGGAATAATAATGGAATTATTCTCGGCACTGTGAATTTTTTCTTCTGGATTCTGTTATGTTCCTTGATTATTAATTATATTTGAGCAAATTATTTGGTTTGGTTCAATTTATTCAATTTTGAGTATAACTTCAACAGTATCTTAACTAACATCTAATGATGTACATAAATTTTGTCCTGAATTTAATTCCCATTTTACTTTCCCTATGAATTCATATAATTCATATTCTGAGGATGTTCATCCTACTTTTCTCAAGATAGTTACCTCGTAAGATACTGCTGAGACTCTCCTGGACCTACTTCTGCAAACCCTTTTTCCTTCAAGACCTATAAACTTTAAATAGGCTCAAATTCTAACAATTTCATAAGGGTGAGGTACAAAGTGTGACCCTGAAGGAAGTCTACTATACTCAAAGAACTTAATGATTCTTCTAATGCATGAAGACAGAAATCTGGAGAACATATGTAGTAATGGGTTAAGTAAGGGTGTGGGATAATGGTGAAAGAAATATCACATTGGATCAGGTCTAATTTTTTACATGGTTTCCATTAAACAATGATTCTGGATGCAATGACATGGCTCGGTTGGGGGGTAGTGGTTAAAAAAAAGTTCCAATACTTTGTTGGTTTGGTTAACTACAACATGGACTACAAGTTGGCCTACACTAAATAAATTTGAAATGCCAGACCTGCCTTAGCTGGTATACTGTTGAGGAAGATGAATCAAAGGTTTAGGGAACTTGGAATGCTAGAGCTGATTTACCATGTAAGACCTGCTTATCCACCCCAGGAGGTTACAGAGAAATACCTCTCACCACAACTGCAACAAATTAATTAGTGAGAGGAGTCAAAACATTCTTGAAGAACTCTGTGGCTTCTCTTCTCTGTGGGTCATAAATTGCAATGAGAACTGCTGCCACTGAAGTGGGATCTCTAAATGACTGTTGAAAATGGGATTCCAGAATGTGAGGGGCCTAGTGTTGGCATTTAATCACCAGAGACAAGGTTGGTGTGGTAACCATAATGGAATATGGAATTAAAGCAGTCATCAGAATAGTCTTACTTTCAAAAACATTTGGCAAAGATCAGTGTGTTGCTACAGGGGATATAGGTGAGTGACCTACTAATGGTTACTTGATTTTATAAATGGAAGAGTTCTAGGTCACATGAAAAAAAGTCTAACTTAAATCACAAAAACAGAAGTCATGTCCCCCTAACTGATTCCAGATCTGAATCAGTTTACAGACCCAGCACCCTTTGAATGATTGGGAAGCCAGGAGGCCCCCTTGAGGAAGGAACCTCCTATACTGACAAAGATTTATATTAATCTTTCTCACAGCCTTCCCTAAAGGGACCTGCAGCCTTTTACCAACAGGAGATTGTACATTGGGGAAATGAAGTTAATCAGATTTTCAGAAATCACAAGGCATGGCTCTTAATTGACACTGATTCCAAAAGGCCCTAACTATCACTGTGGCCCACCAATTAGTATAGGGGGTCATAGGAGTCGGGAGAGAAATGCAGTTTTAGCTGAGGTTCAACTCACAGTGGGTCCAATGAGCCCTCGAACCAATCACTTGGTTATTTTCCCAGTTTTAGAATGCATAATTTGAACTGACATACCAAGTAACTGAAATAATCCCCAGATTGTTTCCCCAATCAGTAGTTTGGGGGCTATTATGGTAGAAAAGGCCGAGGGGAAGACTGTAGAATTTCCTTTATCTATGAAAACAGCAAACTATAAGCAATCCAGAGTTTCTGGAAAGATTGCAGAGATTAGTGCCACCATCAAAGGCTTGAAGGATGCAGAAATGGTGATTCCCAGCACACCGCATTTCAACTCACCTATTTGGCCTGTGCAGAAAATAGATAGATCTTGGAGAGAAACAGTGAATTGTTACGAATGTAATCAGGCAGCGACCCCAATTAAAACTGCCAATATAGTTGTGGTTTCAGTACTCGAGCAAATTAATGCCTCACCGGGTAACTGGTATGCAGATGTTGATTTAGCAAAATACATTTTTCCCCATGTTAGTTAACAAAGAACTCCAGAAGCAGATTGCTTGAAGCTGGCAAGGACAGAAGTATACCTCCATTGAAGTTTAGGAGTATTTCCTTATCCATCCCTATGTCACAATTTATCTGAGGGATCTTGACCTGCTCTTCCACAAAATATCCCTTTGGTCCACTTAGATTGATGATATTATTCTGATTAGCCATAGTGAACTAGAAGTAGAACTTCTCTAGATTTATTAGTAACACATTTGCATGTCAGAGAGTGGGAAATAAATACAACCAAAATTCAGGTACTCTCCCACTCAGCGACATTTCTGGGTATTCAATGGTGTTGGTGATGTAAAGATATCACTCATAAGGTGAACGATAAACTGTTCCATCTGGACCCTCCTACAGCATAAAAAGAGACACAATGACAATCATCGCTTTGGATTTTGGAGGTGACATATTCATCATGTGCATGAGCTACTCTGGCACATTTATGAAATGATTGCAAAGCTGCTATTTTTGAGGGATTTCAGAATAAGAGAAAACTATGCAACAGGTCCAGGCTGCTATGCAAACTGTTCTGCCACTTGGGCCATTTGGCACAGAAGATTCAGTGGTGCTTGGGTGCTGGATAGAGATGCTTTTTGGGGTCTTTGGCATATTCCTCTAGGTAAATCACAGGACAAACACTTAGGATTTTTTGGCAAAGCCATGCCAACTTATGCAGATAACTGCATTCCTTTTGAGAAATGAATTGGGCTTCAGTAGAAACTTAATGTTTAACCATGGATCACCAGATTACAATGTAACCTGAGCTTCTGATCACGGGCTGGGTGTTACTACCCACTAGTCATATAGTTGTACCTGCACAGCAGCACTCTACCATCAAATGAAAGTGGAATATATGAAATCAGAATCCTGCATGTTTTGATGGCAAGATTAAGCTCTATGAGGAAGTGGTCTAAATGCCCATGTCCCCCACTACTGCTTTATTGCCTTCTCCCTCACAGCCCACACATATGTTTGAATGAGGAGATTCCCATGATCTGTTGACAAAGGAAGAGAGTACTTGGGTCTACTTTACAGAAGATTCTGAATGATGTGCAGGCACCATCTGAAAGTGCATAATCTGCTATCAGCCAAGATAAATAATAAATCCCTAACAAGCCACTATTTCCAAGGGTAATCCACCAGTTATTTAGTGGAAGGTTGATTACCCTGGACAATTTTCATCATGGAAGGGGCAGCACTCAATTCTTACTGGAATGGACACTTACTGTGGATATGAATTTGTCTTCTTTAAACATAATGGTCCTGCTATAGCTACCATATCTGCTCTTATACAATGCTTTTCCCATCATCTTGATACTCTGCACATTGCTTCTAATCAAGTCGCTCACTTCACAGCAACTGAAATTCAGCTAAGACCCATGCTTGCAAAATTGACTATTCTTACTGTGTTCCACATCATATTGAAGCACCTGAATTGATGGAACCATGGAATGGCCTTTTGAAGACTCAAGAAGACACCATCTAGGTCAATGCTTTCCAGGAGAATGTATGTCCTCCAAATCAGCAGTACTGTTTCTCCCATAACCAGGATTCACCAGTCCAGGAATCAATAAGTGGAAGTGGTAGTAGAACCTTTCACTATTACCATCTGTGATCTATCAGCAAAATTTTTGCTTCCTTTCCACATGACCTTATATTCTATAATGGTCTACAGATCTTTGTTCCAAACAGAGAAGTGTTTCCATGAGGAGAGTAAAGACTGATTCCATTGAATTGGAAGTCAAGTCTGCCACCTTTGGGTGCCTCATGGCTCTGAATCAACACACAAGAAATAAATTACTCTACTGACTGAGTTTATTGCTCCTGTATACCAAGGGTAGATTTGACTGCTACTATATAATGGAGGTAAGGAAGAGTATGTATGGAATACAGTGAATTCCATAGGACATCTTTTTGTACCACCATTCCCTATGACTAAAATCAATGAAAAACAACAACCCAATTCAAGCAAGACTACCTATGGCCGAGAACCAAATGAAGATTTGAATCACCTTAGGAGGCAAATAACCATAACCGCTGAAGTGCTTGCTGAGAGCAAATCGAATATGAAAATCATGAAATTAAAAAATACATGTCAATTTGTGTTCAATATCTTTAACAACTGAAGCAGAACTTTTTGCAACTTTCATCTGCTCCTAAGTCTCTCCAGTTTATAATTTGGGGAAGAATCCTGCCTACTCTAGTCCACAGATTAGGCAATGCAACTAAGGGCTTAGAACTTCTTGCCATAGAAATTCATGACAATGAGCAAGTTCAAATTCCAATCAGAATAGTTCTGGTTTGGATACAATGCTGGATCCTCAAGGAAGAACTTGTGCAGGTTTAGAGGAAAAATTTTGTCACAAAACTTTCTGGGATCTTTGATATTACAAAAGTAAATGCAGAAGAAACAAAGTAATGAAATATGGAAGATTTGGTCCCAAATCTCATATCTGGTTCTGTAGATTCTTCAAATAGGGGAAAGGATCAGTTCTCTTGATTCAATCTGAGCACTTCTTGGCTTAAATATAAACTGCAAGCATTGATTATAATTCTTATTTTATTCCTTATTCAAACTCACTGCCTTCTCATCAAGAGTTGGTTCATGAAACTTACCTTGCTTTACCCACCAATCAAAAGCTATTATTGTGTAAACCCCATCAAAAACCCCGTCAGTTCCCTGCCTCTCATTATCTGTCTTAAAATCACCCCAATGAGGTCCTAAAATCCTATAAATATCTGCTCTTAACTTTTATTTCCCACTTACTGCATTAAGTCAGGTAAATTAAGCTTTGATTTTCTGATGGCATTTCTAGGGGACTATACAGTGGAAACTCCTAGTAACTCTGATGCTAATATTTGTGTGGACCTAAATAAGGATTCAAGTGGCAGTTTATATATCATTTATCTTAAACTGTATAAATTATAAATCAAGCTACAAACATTACCCACCCACACTTCCATGGAGCTTCCTCCCTGTTGTTTCCTGAGATTGTCCTCAGCCAACCTGCAGCCAAATTACCTGAGGGGCAGCAGGGATCTGGCATCTTCTAGAGCATGGCAGAAGCTAGACCTGGTCCTGTGACTTGTGGGTGGTGACTGGTTCTCTCTGAACTCAGGCTGGAGATTAACCTGTCAAGCAAGCAAGCAAGCAATCTTCTCTTTTCAGGTTTCCTTTTAATGACTCAGAATTTCCAAGCAGTTTTAAACACTTCCCAAAGCTATATCACACAATCCAAGGAACAGAAAGAAGCAGTGTTATTTGAGGAAGCTGGTCTTTCTAGACCTTTTCTTTAGGTGATTTGGGGTGTGTTCTAGTTTGCTAGCTGCTGGAATGCAATATACCAAAACAGAATGGCTTTTAACAAGAGGAATTTAATGAGTTGCTAGTTTACAATTCTAAGGCTGAGAAAATGTCCCAATTAAAACAAGTCTATAAAAATGTCCAATCAAAGACATCCAAGGAAAGATACCTTGGTTCAAGAAGGCCGATGAAGTTCAGGGTTTCTCTCTCAAGTGAGACGGCACATGGCGAACACAGTCAGGGCTTCTCTCTTGGCTGGAAGGGCGCGTGGCAAATACAGCATCATCTGATAGCTTTGTCTCCTGGCTTCCTGTTTCATGAAGCTCCCCGGGAGGCGTTTTTCTTCTTCATCTCCAAAGGTTGCTGGCTGGTGGACTCTCTGCTTCATAGTGTTGCTCTCTCTGAATCTCTCTCTCCAAAATGTTTCCTCTTTTATAGGACTTCAGAAACTAATCAAGACCCACTTAAATGGGTGGAGACATGTCACCTAATCCAGTTTAACAACCACTCTTGACTAAATCACATCAACCAAGGAGATGATCTCATTACAGTTTCAAACATACAGTATTGAATAGCGATTATTCTACCTTTATGAAATGGGATTTATATTAAAACATGGCTTTTCTTAGGGGGCATACTTCCTTTCAAACCAGCACAGGGTGCATGACTTTAGACAAAAAAAATGCTTTTTCTGGTTTTCCTAGGGTTAATCGCACCTTGCGATTAGCTGTTCATGAAATACGGAGTAGTCTAAACCCATTTGGTCCAAAGTGTGCTCCACAGACTAGCAACACCTGCTTCCCCTGGGAGCCTGGGAAAAATGTGGAATCTCAGGTTCAGGTTAGGTCTAAGAAATCAGAATCTGTAGTTTAGCAAGATCCCAGGTAATTGCATTCACATTCAAAAACAGAGAAGTACTGTTCTGAAGCAAGAAGACTATGATGAGAAGGGCATCTTAAACTGATGCAAATGTCGGTACCAACTCTCCACCCTGCTCTACAACTTATCAAATTGAAAATATTCCTAAAGGGGAAAATATCCAGCTTATAACAATAAGTTTCACCCACAATAGAAGTAAGTAATGAACCAAGAAATCCAGGACATACTTCTTAATTATGGTGAATTCATTAATCATTAAAAGAAGATTTCCAGGCATTCAAGGATAGTTCAATAATAGAATTCTTGCCTGCCATGCAGGAGACCCGGGTTTGATTCCCGGTCCATGTACTTCCCAGAAAGCAAACACGCAAAACAAACAAAAGCAAACAAACAAAAATTCAACAAAGGGTGCTGCAATAATGGAATACTCATATGGGAAAATAATGAAAAATGTCCCCACCATACAGCATACAAAAAAAAAATCTCTTTGTTTCTAAATCCTAGAGCAAAGCACATAGTGAGAGTTTGCGATAAAGAGGGGTATGATTTCTTTTGTAACATAGGAAAAGGGCTGTTTTGAAAACATTTTCTTTCCTGGCAAATTTGTCTTGGATAGAGAAAAGGTACTAGCCTGAGATTGTAAGAAAGGAGGCTATTTCCATCCATCCACCTGGCAGGGATTTTAAATCGGTTGAGTATCCCAATAATCCCATAAACCTTGAATCCCACACTTACTCATGAAATTCAGAATCTCCATGTAGTTGCAAAATCATGTTGGAGAACCAATTTTTTTTTTTACTTAGTTTAAAAAAATGATTTGATTAAACAAAGCTACATATTCCCTCCTAAATTGGACAAATGAAATAATCACGCTTTAGAAAAAGGGTAAATATGCTTTCTTTACTGATTTATATAGCTAAGCTCTTTGTTTCTCTAGCTTGGTTCATTTTTGTTTAGCTGAATTTTTCATTGGAATGTGTATTTTGAGAATTACTGAATTTAAAAAATGTAGGTGAGGTAGGTTATGAAGACAAGCAAAATGAGAAAGAGATTTTTTTTAAAGCCATAGCAGGATGCTAAAGATAAAAAAAAAATAATAATAAAGCAATGTTGCTTTTCCTTTCGTTTCTGAAAACATCTCTTAGCAGAAAGCACCAAACTAAATCAGAAAACATCCATCTGTTTGCCTATAATTATAATTTTGTTGTCATAAGGAATTGCACCTGTGTAATAGTTCATTTGAAGGTATTATCACTTTGATTTTACAAGCAAAATGTCTTGTTTTCTTATGGGGAAAAGAGAATTTTTCTCATATGTGTTTATTAAACTCCCTAAGTGTTTCTTAACTATCTTTACCAACAACAATAGTTGGGAGATAAATCTCAAGTATGCTTGTTAAATACCCATTTTATCTTTTGGTTTTCTCTATTCATTTCCTAGATAAGGTTATTCAATGGGAATTCCTAAGGCTTGAATAAAGGATGTAACAATTAGCAAATCTTTTTCCCCTAAATCAAAATGAAAAATTTTACCATGCGAACAGCTACCAAAGTGTAAAATAGCATGTCAGTAGTGAGAGCAAATGCTATTTCGCCAGCCATACAGAGGGAAATTTCTGTTTTCTTATAATGTCAAAGACCACGAAGAGAGGTTGAAGTTGAAATAAATTACTGATAAGTAATATCCATGGGTGCTAGAGATAACCAACACCAGACTAAGATACCACTTCCTTTATAGATTTCACAGAGTGTTTTGCCTGAGATTAATACTGTCATCAATTCCTGGATAATTTAGGAGCCCAGATGACTGAAAAAAACTGAATTACATTTTTTCTCCATCCCACTCTGATGGTAATCACAAATTTCATCTAAAAGAATTCCCATATTTTTCATATTATATTAACTAAAGGAATGATGAAGTATTAAGGATTTTGTAGCATTTGAAAAATATGAGTTATCATGGGTAACAGAGACATAAATGGATAAATTGTCTGACATTTTTTATTCTGAAATGTTGAGGGTCCTAGCAGATCTTCTAGAAAGTAAATTTCGCAGAAGGTTCAGTCAGAAAGTGAGACTATCCCTATATTTTAGTAGTAAGTAGAGGTTTATATGTTACAGATTTTTCACAGGGAATTTAAAACACAAAGCTATATAAAACACTCTTCAACATAATTTCTTTCCCAAAACTCTTCCAAAACTCCAGCCTTTCACCAATTCAGGATCCATTTCCTTTGTTCTTTCTCTTTCATTAACCAGTATCATTTAATCTTCTTTTTCTAGCTTTCTAGTGCCCACATACTCCCAATCCTTTCTCACTTTTTTTATGGAAAAGAATATTTTTCTGTTTCAGACACACAATCAGTATATTCACTGTGCTATGAATCTACTGTGGCATAACAACTCAGTCTAAATTTTGTGGCAGAAAACAATACCATTTGTTTTATGCTTATGGATTTAAGATGGGTCTGAGTGGGGTTGGTATTTTTTACAATGTCTAAAACCTCAGGTGGGAAAACTAAAACAGGTTTGAATTAGCTGTGGGCTTCTTCATTCATTGGCTGGTTACTGGATTGGGATGCACATGGCTTCTGCAAGTAGCCTTGGTTTGTCACAGCATGGTGGCTGCTTCTGAGAGAAAATGTCCCAGGAGACAGCATCCAGGGAGCGAAGATTGCAAGAGAACAAGGAAAAGCATGAGGATTTCTCCTCTAGCCTCAAAACTCAGCTTCTCTTTTTGCATTCTCTGTGTATTGAAGCAATAGCAAACCTTCCCAGATGAAGGGAAAGGGACTTAGACTACAGCTGTGAATGGGAGAAGTGTCAAAAAATATGCGACCCTATCTGAAAACCTTTACAGACACACAACTCTAAAAATAGAAGTATATGAAGATTGTTCCAATGAGTTTTGTCTTTCTGTTTTCTTTCATTTTATCCCACAAACAGAAGCTCTCCAATTGCCAGGAATCACCATTCTTAAAAGCAAGGAAGGACACAAGTTTTTAAAAATAAAATAAAAATGGATTGTGCTAAGTAAGAATGGGTAATCAATCAGGAATTTAAAGAGTTATGGAAAATAATGGGATCAGAAGTCATTGGCAATAGAAAGCCATCTAAAATTATTTTTCAAGCTGTGGAAACTGTTGTAAAAGCACCATCTCAATGAACTTTTTTCTGGAAATAATACAACTGATATCTTGGATATAGGAGAAAAGGAGATCAAGAGACTAACAAAGTAGCTTCATACAGAATAGAAAACATGAGATGGCAAGAGCCTGGATGGAACTGAGAATGGAGAAAAAGGATGACAGCCATTTGTAAACATAAACTACAGAAAGAGAGAGAGAAAGATAGAGAGACAGACAGATAGAGAGAAAGAATGAGAATTTGGTGATTAAATTTCAAGTTTTGGGGAAAGCAAGTGAATTCAAAAATGCTAAAGTTTTTATCCTTGGAACCGCAAGCTGTAAAAATACATGTTTCTGTCAAAAAGATAAATGGAGTGTTAAGAAAATTTAATTCAAAACTTGAAAGTAGGAAAAAATGGAATGGCATGTCCTTTCAAAATCAAGCTGTGGTATTCTTTAAGAGTCATCAAAGAATTTTTTAATTATCTAGGGGGAATATTCCTGAGTTTGACCTTGTATTTCATGTCTTCTTAGAACCCTGCCACTATAAAGTCAGATATTAATGTGCAAATATTTTACTTGTAGGAAAAATACCCCAAAATCTTTGTTTTATTGCTGTCTAGAAAATTAGCCAGTTTTATATCTAACATAGCAAGCTTATTCTAATATTCTTTTCTATGCCCTCCTTGATGGTTACATAAGCCGTATTCTTAAAATGCACTTGGGACCAGCTTTGTCATCTTACTGGATGACATTTCAATACAGCAGTGAATAAAATATTTGCTATGTGTTCACTTTACACTTGTGTGAGTGTTATGATTTTAATGTTTGGAAAATTATCATTTGGTGGTATGAATTATTTAGAGAAAAAAGGCAGATGTTTCCAATGGGGGTTTTCACTGGCCTTGAACAGTTGTAAGCTTCTATTAACAGAAATGCTTAGACAAACCCTTTACCATCTCTCTGGAATGCTGTTTTGATTTATTTCTGTATTAATAAAGCTTTTGAGATTCCCTCATTCTATAATCTGCATATCCCTTGAACACAGCTTCAGAGATACATTTTCCTAATATTTACTGCCTAATTAGCAATTGATCCATCTCAATGTCTTGCCTTTTTATTCCATTAACCCCCTCTTCCAGTCTTTCCTATAATAATGTGATATGGCTCCCAGAATTTTGTCCCTGAGAACTAAGTATGCTCACATAAACTAAATTTCTATTTCCATGGAAAAAATAGCTAACTTAGGCACACATTTATTGAATACCTATTTTGAGACAGGCCTTGAAGATTTAAAGCCCAGTGTTTTACCATCAAGCAGTGTGGAGGTTCTCACATATTTTCTACCTTGGGGTTTCTTCCCTAGGAAACTCACATACCACTTCATTAGACCTTTTTAGCAGCATGCCATACTCAAGACATTTATTATCACTTCTGTCTTTTTGGTAGAAACTTCTGTGAATGGATGCTGGCTCTTACTCTCAGAGGTCTTGCTTGGAGACATTAATGAAAATAAGAAAATGAAAGTAAGTCTTTTCCTTAAAACTTAGTGGGACCTAATAGATTCACAAATTAGCACGTAATAGCTTTATATTTTAAACACTGAAGAAAGACTTAGGAAATGCCTTTTTCTTCTTAATACAAAGAATTTCGGTGACGCAAATTCCACAAAGTTGGAAGGTGCTATAGAGAATGTGATTCGGGTTGAACAGTCAGAAGCATTGAATGATGTTCTGTAGGGGTCACCAACTTAGAACCAAGTGTGCTGAGAATGGATGAGAACTAACTTGGAAGGTTTGGTAGGGAGTGAAGAGCAC
>PVIY010043324.1:0-20391 GCA_004026745.1 Myrmecophaga tridactyla
CTCCTACCTTTTCTCTCCTAGTTGAGCCTGAGGTGACTGTGTATCCTGCAAAAACGAAGCCCCTGCAGCACCACCACCTCCTCGTCTGCTCTGTGAATGGTTTCTACCCAGGCTCCATTGAAGTCAGGTGGTTCCGGAACGGCCAGGAAGAGGAGACGAGCGTTGTCTCCACAGGCCTGATCCAGAATGGAGACTGGACCTTCCAGACCCTGGTGATGCTTGAAACAGTTCCTCAGAGCGGAGACGTGTACACCTGCCGAGTGGAGCACCCCAGCCGGGCGAGCCCTCTCACAGTGGAATGGAGTGAGAACCTCTCTGAGCCCAGAAACTCCTCACCCACCAGAAGGGGGACTTTGCTTATCCTTGACTGTCAGGTTTCTCCTCTTCCCACACCAAACTTCAATTCCCTCCACTCTCTCCTCTTCTCCAGCACAGGTCCCTGGGGATAGTAGCCCTGTGGTGGTTTCCACAAATGCCTCTACTCCCTGGGAATGCAGTTATGCTCAGCAGGTGGGAAAGAGGCTCTCCTTGGTTTGAACCTTCCCAGGATATCGCAGGACATGGTCACTCCATTTGCCCTGGGCACCAGGCCTCTGTCTCTGGGTATGGTCTTATGCTCCTGGTTCAGTCACTCTGAGTGGTTCATTGAGAAGAGACGCATCCTCTACGATGGAGGGGCTTCCTGACTGAGGGGAGTCCCATCCCATTCACTTTTACTAGCTGTCACTATGGACAAACTACTCAACCTCATTGAATCCTATACCCTTCATATATTAGATATTGGGATCACACCTCATGTTATAGCTATGAGTTCAATGTCTGAAATTTAGTGTGATTTTACAATCTCTTTTCCAGCAATGAACAATTATGCTAGTGCTTCTAGGGGGCAGGCTTCTCTCATTTCAAAGCTTGATATCTCAGTACCTCAAATAGAGAAGTTGCTTTGGGATAAAAAATCACTAAACTTGGCTTCTCCTCCCAGGGGCTCAGTCTAGATCTGCACAGAGCAAGACGCTAAGTGGATTCGGGGGCTTTGTGCTGGGTCTGCTCTTCCTTGGGGTGGGACTGTACTTCCACTTCAGGCATCAGAAAGGTAAGGGGTTGTTGGAGGCTGAGACCCCCCATAGACTTTCCTGGGGAAAGAAATAAGCCTTTGCTCACTTTAGTTCTTCCTATATAGGTGGCTCTGAATAGAGTATTTCTTTACCCACCTGATCTCAAATTACCTGAAAATCTAGAAATTAACAGTCCACAGTTTTATGTCAAAATGTAAGGGATTATAGCCTATGGAAGATAAGAGGAAGATTAACATGAGTTAAGGTAATGGTGGAACCATGAAGGCTAATGAAATCACACTAGATTGTGTAGTGATTTGTGGTGTTCAAGAAATCTTACCTGAGAGATCTGGGGCTAGAGACATAGTACTAGGGAAAGATTTGCTTCTGCATCTTATAAACATATGTCTTCCCTTCTCTTTCCCAAGGCATTCTGGACTTTAGCCAGCAGGTAATGCTGTTTAATCCTCTTTTAGATGCAGATTTTGTTTCCCTCGTCCCATGTCTACTAATGGTAGACATGACAAGACAGGAAAAGAGATGATGAGAAAGACATTAATCAAATGTCTGATCAAGCAGTTTGCACCAAAGCTTCTTTTCTTCACTTAAAAGGCCTGCGTTTTAGAGTAGCATTTCTTAAGATATTTTCTTTTATACTTACTACAAAATTATAACATGGCCCTGAGATGGCAAAACAAAGCAGCTTGTAGAGTTGGGTCTGAAATAACATTCTCCTCTGTCTTCTTTAGGTCTCCTGAGCTGAGGTCCAGGGTGAAGCCCAGAAGAGCCTCTGCCCCATCTCCTTCACAGCCTAACAGATTTTCCTGCTTGGTTCTTATTTTTCTACAAAGATCTGGCTTGCTCCTTGTTCAGTAACCTGGCAGAAAAAAATCCCTTCCCTGATGGGCTCCTTAGTCCCCACTGTTGGTCTGGAGTTCCCCGGTATTGATGCAGTACCTTATTATCATTCTTTTCAGTTCCCCTTTTCATTTAACTCTTACTGCTTCCCATGCATCCAAACTCACCTTCTGTCACATTACTTTATAAAACTTTTCTCAAATAACATGATGTGAAAATCATCTGTTTCATACAGCTTCAAATAAAAAAATGTAGGGAGAAAAGTGGAAGAGAGAACTGTATTGCAATAATGGTTTTCGTTTATCTTCCTGAATTTAGGTCAGATGTGGAAGATTTCCTCGATTTCTTCCCAAAGTTTTGCCAAATTTTCTGCATTCTGTAATTAAGCATGTTTAGTGCGCTAGGAGATACCCTTTAATGTTTCCAAATCATTGTGATTTATATCTTTACATATATGTCCCTGTCACCAAGGAATAAAGAGAGGAGACAACAAATATTTAAAATGCAAGTAATTTGTAAAGGATGTGATATTTTCAAGATCTTTATGATGATATTCTTTGGTCTCCTGTTACCTGATTTTTTAAAAAAAGAAAGTATCTAGACCCAGGTATTTCTTAAACCCTTAATCTTAAGGGGATGCTGAGGGGTGAAGGTCAGATTTCTGAAACTTCCTGCTGAAATCTCTCAGGTGGATGGGTAGGCTCCAATACCTCAAACTTTTTTTTTTTTTTGCTGTTTTACTAAAGGTCACTGGCATACTGACTCTGTCTTGATATTTACCGTTCCCCACAAGTAGATCTCAGAAAGCCATCAGAACAAAGCCACAACTCTAGTGCATTTCTGAGGCTCTTTCTATTGTTTCACAAGCTTACTGTCTGTCAGAAGAAGAATCCCATATGAATCTTACCTTAACAGAAATCAGAGACAATGCTGGGAAATGATCAAAGGAGGATGCATGAGTAAACTGATGTGCACCCAAACATTGAAATGCCCTATTCTTTCCTGCCTCAACTTCCCCCTGAAAGAGTTAAACATCCTTAATCTTAAGGGGATGCTGAGGGGTGAAGGTCAGATTTCAGGAACTTCCTGCTGTTTTAAGGGTGGTAGTCCCAGCCTGCCAGGGTGTGAAACTCTTTCTCTATTGCAGTAAGGGTTGGGGTAGGCTGGCCCTGGTCTTGAATACCTTGATATTTATGGAAGAACATACGCTTAGTGTGGAATGTTTGCAGCCTGTTGGAGACAAATTTAACAAGCAGGTTAAATATACATGGGCCAGGCATAAGAGTGAGAAGAAAAGGAATTAAGGGACCTAGAAAAGAGAGCATCAAAATAGATTAGGCAAATGTGGAAAAGGATTCCATTTGCTTCTAGCATTGTTTTTTTAAATATTTTTATTGACAAATCTTAACACACATGGTGTATAATCAATGGCTCACAATATCATCATATAGTTGTATATTCATCACTATGATCATTTTTCAGAACATTTGCATCACTCCATAAAAAGAAAAAACTCATACATCCCATACTCCTTACCCCTCCCTCTCATTGATGCTAATATTTTAATCTACCCAATTTATTTTACCCCTTTTCCCTCTATTATTTATTTATTTTTATCCATGTTTTACTTATCTGTCCATACTCTAGATAAAAGGAGCATCAGATACAAGGTTTTCACAATCACACAGTCACATTGTAAAAGTTGTATCTTTATTCAGTCATCTTCAAGGATCAAGGCTATGGAACACAGCTCAACAGTTTCAAGTACTTCCCTCCAGCCACTCCAATACACCATAAACTAAAAAGAGATATCTATATAATTCATAAGGATAACCTCTTGACTCTGTTTGAATCTCTCAGCCACTGAAATTTTATTTTGTCTCATTTCTCTCCTCCCCCCCTTTTTTTTTTTAATTTGCATATGGGCAAGAGGTACCAGGGATCGAACTCCAGACCTCCAGCACGGCAGGTGGGAGCTCTGCCTGCTGAGCCACGGCAGCCACTCTCTCTCCTCCCCTTTTGGTCAAGAAGGCTGTATTAGTTAGGGTTCTCTAGAGAAACAGAATCAACAGAGAACACTCTCAAATATAAAATTTATTAAAGTGTCTTATGTGATCACAGGAATACAGAGTCCAAAATCCTCAGGGCAGGCTGTGAAGCCTACGACTCTGAAGGAGGGTCTGGATGAACTCCACAGGAGAGGCTCACCAGCCGAAGCAGGAATAGAAACTGTCCCTTCTGAATCCTCCTTAAAAGGCTTCCAGTGATTAGATTAAGCATCACTCATTGCAGAAGACACTCCCCTTTGGCTGATTACAAATGGAATCAGCTGTGGATGCAGCTGACGTGATTTAATTCTATGAAATGTCCTCATTGCAACAGACAGGCCAGGACTTGCCCCACCAGACAAACAGGTACCACAACTTGGCCAAGTTGACACATGAACCTGACCATAACAAAGGCTTTCTCAATCCCTTGATGCCAGGTCTCATCTCATTCTGGGATTTTTATCCCACGTTTCCAGGGAGATTTACACCTCTGGGAGTCATGTCTCATGTAATAGAGAAGGCAGTGAGTTCACCTACTGAGTTGGCTTACAGAGAGAGGCCGCATCTGAGCACCAAAAGAGGTTCTCTGGGAGTGACTCTTAGGCCTAATTTTAAGTAGGCTTAGCTTATCCTTTGCAAGAATATGTTTTATAAGGGCAAACCCCAAGATCAAGGGCTCAGCCTATTGATTTGGTTGTCCTCACTGCTTGCAAGTATATCAGAAATTCTCCAAATGGGGAAATTGAATATTTCCTCTTTCTCCCCAGTCCCCCAGTGGGACTTTGCAAATACTTCTTTACTCCCAGCCCAAATCACTTTGGGATATATCAAGGCACCAAACTAACCTGGACAAACCAACAAAATTCCATGCCCTATTCAAGATCCCATGTACTTATGGTGTTCATCTTAACTGACCATATATGTTAAATCAGGAAATGTGCTGTCCAAAATATAAATTTTGCACCAAATAAACATCTCTTCCTTTGGTCTCCCTTTGGTCTCACATACAAGTTGAAGTTTTAAAATATGTATGATATCATCCTTTACCCTGTATTCTGATTTAACTTGGTCCTATCCAGATCAACTTTATTCATATCTCTACTTGAAGTCTGATCACTTTTTCAGCATTTTAAACAGTTCCTGTATGGGTACTGCTGACTTTCATAGCTTCAGAGCTCTAACTCTGAGTCTCAGGTGTCACTTAAATAGCAGAAGTTTCTAGGAATGACCAGGTTGTATACAAACAGCTCAGTATCTCAGAATTTAGAAATAACAATTACAACTCCTGAATATATGTGACTGCTGTAAGAGCTTATAATTCAGGACCCCTTACAATAAGCCCAAACCTGATAACCCATACTCTCACTTCATTTCACTGAGTTTTTATATAATAGTCTATATGATTGAGGCATGATAAAATATTTGTCCTTTTGTTCCTGACATTCAACATATACTCCTTAAGGTTCATTCACCTAGTTGCATGCTTCACAACTTCATTCCTTCTTGCTAACCACTCAGTAGCCCACTGTATGTTTACACAATAGTTCCCCTTCCGTTCCTCAGTCTTTTTACCCTTAGGCCACCTCCATCCATTTTAGATCCTGAACACCGCCACCAGTGTGCAAATATCCATTCGTGTCCCACACTCAGTTCCTCCAGGTATTTACTGAGCAATGGGGTTGCAGCCTCCTATGGAACCATCACACTGCCCTCCAAGTGGTTGCACCTCAGTTTCCCTACCAACAGTGAATACATACATCTTTTTCTCCACATTTTCTCTAGCACTTGTCTCTCTCTGTTCATTTTTAAATAGTTTTATTCACACAACACATCTAACCTAAGTGTGCAGGCATGTCTTTGACACCATAATCTATATGAGGACATTTCCTTTTCTTCCACCAAGAATCAATACCCTTCCCCATGCCCCACCCCCTGGCCCGTTGACATTTAGTTTTGTCGTAATGCCTTTGTTCCATTCAGTGGAAGCATATTACAAGGTTACTGCTGACCATAAACCCTAACTTCCATTGATTGTACTTCCCCCCCCCTATACCATCTATTTTCAACACCCTGCAATGTTGACATTCATTTGTTCTCCCTCATGCAAAAATGCTTTTTTATTTGTACGTTTAATCACCACCATTGTCCACTCTAGGCTTTCTTAAATTAGACCATTGTAGTCTTTATCTATCTGTCATCTGGCTTCAAGTGTAACCCTAGCCCTTGTCCTTCAATCATTCTCACACTCAGCTTCATTTAGTGTACTTAAATTATTGTGCTACAATCAGGTAGTATTCTGCTATCTATTTCTGAATTTTTACAATCAGTCCTGTTGCACAATCTATGTTCCTTCAGCACTCTTCTAGTTTGCTAGTTGCCAGAATGTGATATACCAGAAGCAGAATGGCTTTTAAAAGGGGAAATTTAGTAAGTGCTAGTTTACAGTTCTAAGACCATGAAAATGTCCCAATTAAAGCAAGTCTATAAAAATGTCCAAATTAAGGCACCAACAAGAGGCTACCTTCACTCAAGAAAGGCTGATGAACTTCAGGGTGTCTCTCTCAATTGGAAAGCCACATGGCAAACAGGGAGATGTCTGCCAGCTTTCTCTCCATGTTTCTTGTTTCATGAAGCTCCCCCAAGGGCGTTTTCCTTCTTCATCTCCAAAGGTCTCTCGCTGCGTGGACTCTCCTAGTGGCTCTCATCATTCTGAAGCTTTCTCCAAAAAATGCTTCTTCTTTTAAAGGATTCCAATAAACTAATCAAGGCCCACCTGGAATAGGTGGAGTCACATTTCCCTCTGATTAATACTCACAATTGGGCAAGTCGCATCTCCATGGAGATAATCTGCTCAATTCTCCAACCTAAAGTACTGAATAGAAATTAAAAGAAAGGGCTCCCTGCATATGATGGGATCAGATTAAAACATAGCTTTTCTAGGGCACATAATCCTTTCAATCCAGCACAAGCACCAAATGCTCAATCTTTACCCTCTTTCTATCTGCTGATAACCTGTGTTCTTAACTTCAACTCTTAACGTTCATTCATTAATGTTAGTTCATATTAGTGAGACCATACAGTATTTGTCCTTTTGTTTTTGACTAATTTCACTCAGCATAATGTCCCCAAGGTCCATCCACATTGTTACGTGCTTCATGACTTTATTCTGTCTTCCAGCTCCATGCCACAGCTTGTTTAGCCACTCGTCTGTTGATGGACATTTGGGCTGTTTCCATCTCTTGGCAATTGTAAATATTGCTGCTATAAACATTGGTGTGCAAATGTCCATTTGTGCCCTTGCCCTTAGGTCCTCTGAATATATACCTAGTAATTGGATTGCTGAATCATATGGCAATTCAATACTTAGCTTCCCGAGGAACCACTAAACTGCCTTCCAGAGCAGTTGTATCATTTTACATTAACACAAACAGTGGATAATTGTGCTACTTTGTCCACTTCCTCTCTAGCACTTGTTTCTGTTTGTTTGTTTTTTCTATAAACAGCAGCGCTTCTGATCAAGGAACCCACTTCACAGCAAATGAAGTTCAGGAATGGGTACATGCTCATAGAATTCTCTGGCCTTACTATGTTCCCCATCATCCAGACATAGCCAGGTTGATAGAACAGTGGAATGACCTTTTGAAAACTCAATTACGGTGGCAATACCTTGCAGGACTGGGGTGATGTTCTCCAGGAGGTTGTGTATACTCTGAGTCAGCGTCCACTGTATGACACTGTTTCTCCTATAACCAGGATCCATGGGTCCAGGAACCAAGGGGTAGAAATGGGAGTGGTACCACCCACTATCACCCATAGGGATCCACTAGGAAAATTTTTCTTCTTGTCCCTGAAACCTTAAGCTCTGCTGATCGACATGTCTTAGTTCTAAAAAGAGGAGTACTCCTTCCAGGATTCACAATGATGATTCTGTTGAACTGGAAACTAAGACTGCCACTTGGCCTTTTTGAACTTCTCATGCCATTGAATCAACAGGCATGAAAGGGGATTACTGATCTGTCTGTGGTGACTGATTCTGACTATCAAGGGGAAATAGAACTGCAACTACACAATGGAGGTAAAGAAGAGTTTTCCTGGAAAACAGGAGATCCTTAGGGCATCTCTTGGTACTATCATGCCATGTGATTAAAGTCAGTTGAAAACTACAACAACTCAATCCAGTCAGGACTATTAATGGCCCAGAAACTTCAGGAATGAAAGTCTGGGTCACCCCACCTGGCAAAGAAGCACAACCAACTGAAATGCTTGCTGAGGATAAAGGGAACAGGGACTGAGTAGTGAAAGAAGATAGTGATAAATATGAATTACAACCACATGATCAGTTACAGAAATGAGGGCTGTGATTTATGAATACTTCCTCCCTGTTTTATTATGAGTATGTTTGCATTTGTACATAAGCAAATATCTTGTTTTCCTCTCATCATATGACATAAGCTATATTGTACATGTTATAGTATTTAAGTCATAGGATATGAAGTTTAAGAGTGAATGTTACCTAAGGACTTGCACCCTATTTTGGAGAGGTGTAATACATTTCCTGTTGTATGCTGGACATTTCAGTACTGTTAGGTGAAACATATGTCATTATTGAGTTCTATTTTGAAATTAAGCATGTTTCAAAGTGATGTGTATAGCTGCCAAGTTGACAATTGACAAGGGGTGGACTGTGATGGTTGGATTCTGGTGTCAACTTAGCCAAGTGATTATGCCCACTTGTCTAGTCAGGCAAGCACTGGCTTAACCATTGCTGCCAGGATATTTCATGGCCAGGTGATAAACCAGAAGGCTGGTGTATTAAATCATCAGTCAGTTGATTGTATCTGTAACTGATTACATTTGCAATCAACTAAGGCATGTCTCCCACAACGAGATAATTGAATCAGTTGAAGACTTTTAAGGAAGAAAAGAGACTTTTTCACTGTTTTTTCAGCCAGCAAGCCTCTCCTGTGGAGTTTGTCCAGACCGTTCATCAGAGCTGCCAGCTTCACAGCCTGCCCTATGGATTCTGATCCCTTCCGTTCCCATGGTTGCACAAGACTCCTTTATAAATCTCATATTTACAGATCTCTCCCGTTGGTTCATTTCTCTAGAGAACCCTGGCTAACACAAGCACATTAGGTAGAAGGTTATAGCATCACATGAGAGTAAGAGACTCTCATCACAGCACAGATGTTATGTAGTGAATCACATACTGTGTCCAGCTACTTCCTTATCTCTAGACATGCACACTCAATAGGTACTTCAAGAATAATGCCATTAGCTCCCACAAAATTCCTGTCTGTCATTTCTAGGTATGGACATCAGTAGTGGTGGCTGGCTCTAAATAGGAAGCAGGAGAGCCACTGGGTCTGGCTTTTTGTATAGTTTATGGTCAAGCTTTTCTTCCAATGATAAAAATTTTTGAACACCATATAAAAAAAATTTTTTTGCCAGTTACACGATAAGAAATGGGTATTTCCTGAGGATATGTTGCACGGATAGCATTTCTCGTTCTTTAAGACAACTTTCCCTGCCTGAATTCTGGAACTGGAACAATCCAATTCCTTCTCTCCACAGTTCCTCTCCTTGCTCCAACAGGGAGCCTACATGCGGACCTGATTTCCCACTGAGACCAGATGACTGATATTCTCCAGCATCACATCTCTGAACAGCTTTTTCTTGGAGTGTCCAGCAGGATCTACAATTCCTGGGTGGAAATCTATAACTACATCTTCCAAGCTCACTAACTCCAGTGGTTACATTGTCAATAGCTCAACTGACAACTAGGTTTGTTTATTTTCCTCTAGGTTTTTATCCAGACCACTAGGTGAAGAAGGCGACATGCTTTCACCGCATTCCGGTGCTCAGAGCTTCCTTCTCACTCTAGAAAACTAACTGTTTTTATTGAGAACTCTCCTTTGATGCAGTTGAGAGTGTCATCAGTCCTGTGACCTGCACTACTGGGCTGGATGCCACCCCCGCTACATCTCATAGGCTGTGAGACACCAGAACAGCTCTGGAGACTTGATTTTTGAAGATGATGATATAACTATGTAGTTTTTACAATGTGGTCATGTGATTGTGAAAACCTTATGACTGATACTCCCTTTATCTCCAATGAATAAGAAAATAAAGACAAATATATATATAAATAACAGGAGGGAATAAGAGATATGGGATATATTGGTGTTCTTTTTTTAATTTCTATTATTTTTTTGGAATAAGAAAAATGTTCAAAAATTTAATGTGATGAATGTACACGTATATGATGATACTGTAAACCATTGATTGTATACTTTGAATGATTATAAGGTAAGTGACTATATCTCAATAAAAGTGCATTAAAAATAGAAAGAAAAAGCACAGAGTGGGCAACAGCGGCTGAGAGGCAGAGTTCTTGCCTGCTGTGCTAGAGACCCGTGTTCAATTCCCAAAACCTGCCCATGCAAAAAAAAAGAAAAAAAGCATATAGACAGCAACCACATCAAAGCTGGAGTGGCTAACCTAATATCGGGGAAAAAAAGACTCTTAAAAGAAATAAATTACTGAAATATTTATCAAACACCCTCAAAAAAGTACGCCCAAACAAACAACTGCACACAAATGTCTATAGTTGTATTTCTTATTATTACCAAAAAATGGAAACAACCCAAGTGAATAAACAAACATGTTGATGTGGTACATCAACAATGGAATATTATTCTGCGATCGAAAGAAATAAGCTATCAAGAAATTAAAAGAAATGGGTGAATCTTATATGTATATTGCTATGGGTCAGAAGTCAGTCTGCAAAAGTTATGTGCTGTGTGACTCCAACTGCATGACATTCTGAAAATGGCACAACTTTAAAGACGATAAAAAGATCAGAGGTTCAGAAGAAGGAGAGGAAGGATGAACAGTGGAAGCTTGGAACATTTTGGGTGGCAGAAATTCTATACTGTATGATACTGTAGTGGTGGATACCTAACAATATGCATTTGTTAAAACTTAGAGAACTGTGAAATACACACAGTGAATACTAAACTCTGGGCTTCCATTAAGAATAATATATCAATATTGGTTCACAGCTGTAACAAATGTGCCAAGATGTTAGCAATAGGAAAAACTGTAAGTGGAGAGGGGAGGAGAGGGTATATGGAGAGTGCCCTTTCCACACAATTTTCCTTTAATCCTACAACTGCGCTAAGAAAATTGTCTATTAAAAATAGCATTCTTATATTGTAGAGTATAAATTTAGCTTTTATCTGCATTTGAGTGTATTTTCTAATGTAAATTTATTTTATGAATGGAAAAAATTGGTACTATATAAAAGAAGCACCTATGCCTAGTCTATAATAAATTATCTCAAAGTTCTGTTCTGATTCTTAATCCACAGGTATAGTAACTTGTTACTTATTAGTAAGTTTATAAAATCATGCTGCCTTCATTTTTGCTGGTTTTGTTTTGCTTTTCTTAGGTTTTTTATCATCAGTTTGTAGGCATTCCGAGGAAAATAATGGAATTCAAAACTTTTGCTATATTATCACTAGATATGGTATCTAATACCTTTGCTGGAATTTTCTCATTTAATTCTCAGTAGAACTCAATGAAGTAAATATTAACATCAGTATTTTCATAAGGGAAATCTTTGGCTATGTGGAGTTAAGTAAGATTGCAATGAATATATAGCCAATAAACAATGGAGCCAAAAAGAATCCCAAATCTAACACATTTCAACCACTTGTGTTTGCCAGCCCACCACAATGTCATGAATGATTTACTTTTGTGGTTTAGAGTAGATTCAGCAACCATTTTAGAAAGAAATATCCAGTCATGGTTTCACAACCAAATGAGCAATAGCTCACTGTGCTCAAATATTCTTCCCTTCTACTTTCATGCCACACCTTCTCCTCTAACTCAATTTGTCCATTCAGAAGTACATCTCCAAGTATAAGGTGGCTCCCAAAACAAGTGAGACTCTTCTGTTAATGGCACTGGCAGCTAGAACTATGTTTAATGTAATTGGTGATGCCAGTCCTCCCTGTCCACTCATTCCACATGCAGTCTGAAATGGGTTGATATGTAAACTGTGTAATGTATGCAGAGCCCCCTCTCATTCTGCTCCAATACCCCTCACCTTGTACATCCCACCATCTGTCTTACTCATTGTCAGAGTCAAATCCTGGTATTTGTACTTTCCTCTACTGAAGATCATGATATCTCATTGAACTGAGGTGCAAGAACCAAGAACAGATTCTGAACCCACTGATCAGTAGAGAACTCACAACCAGCAAACCCTTAAACCCTAGGATTTTCAGGTGAGTACTGGGCCACAGCAGCTGAATTGCCTGATGGTTCTCTGAAGGAGATCAATTCCTCACAAACCCGGACATTTTTCATTAATCCCAGATACTATAACACATTCAACCAACATTCAGACCCTTCAGGGTGGAAGGATCATACATGTTCCCTGGCTCTCTGAAGAACTATCTCAGACACAATGAAAACTCCACCTAGTTTATTGTAAATGGAAAAATCATGGTTTGGAGAAACGATAAGGAATAAGTATACGAAAGGTGTCCCCATGGATTTTTCAGAGGGCTCCATAACAAGAAAGGATCCTATGAGTCTATTCCAGAAGCATGGCATGGAGATAGTATAATGGAGGGAAACAACTACAGAAGGGGCAATAGAGGGAAGGCCAACTAGATGTTAGAGTAAAGAGGGATCAGGGGAGGCTTCACTTCTCGAGGCGGCCAAAGGGCTGGAGAGAGCTGCAGAATGGCTGTCTTCACTGAGATGAACCACTGGAGAATTACTGGCATTGTAAAGCTTTTACTAAAGAAATTTCTTCAGTGAACTTCTAAGAAAGGCCATCACCTGTAGAAGGACATACACAGTTACTCCAGAGTTTAAGATGAGTATTTTAAGCTCTTTTCCTGCAGGGTCCCTCCTTTTGTCCTTAATCCTTTTGACTTTGGAAAATCTCACTGTTCCTCTGACCTCTAGTAAATAAAGCTTTTCCCACAAGTCCTACTCTCCAAGTGAACATGGATGAGCAGGCCATGGTTTATCTTCTCTTAGAGCTCCTGACACCACTTTTCAGACTGGGGAAGGAAAAACAGACGTTAGCCTCCAAGGGATTTCTATCTCTATGAAAAGAAGGGGTCTAGACTCCGGAAATGCTACCAACTAATGGCATGCCTGAGGCAGTTTCAGTCGGGAGGAGCTCAAATCTTCAAGCTGACTTCCTTAGATCACTGGACTCATTAATTTAATGTGAAACAATGTGTTAGGTGCTTGATATAATTTTCAAGATTGAAGGTATGGCCTGCTTTCACATCTATTGGGTGGAATAGGGACCCTGAAGCTCTGGGATGCCAGATGAGACCAATGGCTGAAACTGACCAAGGGAGGAAAAATAAAGAGTCACAACTTTCCCTACCTTTTTCCTTTAAAGCAATAGCACATCCTTTCCCCACCACTTTCCCTTCCTTTAATATGTCTTCCAATGACCATACCTAACCCACCTCCAGGTCTCACAGGGGTCCCTGGCGTCCAGCAGCACTGCCTTTGCGCATACCCTTGACGATGAAAATGGTGCCGACAACGATGCCCACCAGACCCACAACAAGACCCAGGACACACACCAGATTCTCTGTTGTCTCTGGGAGGGGAGTAGGTCCATCAAACTCTGAGGAGAAATAAAAAGAGAATATAGAGTAATGAATGGTGAGAGAGCAGCACTGGTGAGGATTGAAAAGATTGTACATAGGCAAGATTATGTACAATAACAGATTAAATAACAGATGAAAGAAGAGGAAGACAGAATTATATTTTGAGGGAATTGCAGATTAGAAAGTGTGAAGAGCTGAGTATTGAGAAAAGACAAGATATATGGACAGGGGCAGAGGTGATGAAACAGGGTCCTGAGCATCATGGGAGGAAGCCAGGAAGTAAAGGGCACTGAGGACGGTCCCTACCCCAGTGCTTGAGGAGTGGCCCATCCAAAGCCAAGTGCTCCACCTTGCAGTCATAGACGTCCTCAGTTGAGGGCAGGAAGGGGAGATAGGAGAACTTGCGGAAAAGGTGGTCCTCCCTGGGAAGGAAGACCGTCTCTGACACTCCTGTGGTGACGGGATTTCCATTTTGAAGCCACGTGACCTTGATCACCGGTGGGGAGAACTTGTCGATGAAACAGATGAGAATGTTGGGCTGTCCCAGCTCCACAGGTTTGTTCAAGAGCACTGTCACCTCTGGACGTTCTGGAGAAGCAGAGGACAGAAGTCAGCCTCCCCTGTTAAGGTCTGTCCCTTCTCCTCCCACACTGAACCAATGTCCAAACCTATACATAAAATAGCCTAAAATTGAAAAAGCAGTTGAAATGGTGTCTCAAGGACTCTACGTTATGGTCTCAGGTATTGATCTCTGACAATCTTACCCTGGAACAGGAAATAACATTGAAATATAAGATATCCATGGATCTCATTCTTGGGTCTTCCAGTATGGATTCAGGACAGAGATTTTTGTGAGTAAATGTGGATGGCAGAGACAAGCAAGAAAGGAATATCATGAGCAAAATTTTCTCAGATATGTGACATGAGAATTTGAGCTTGCTTATGACAAGGTTAGGCCTATGGAAGGGAGAGTCAGTCACTATAATATAAGACAAGGAGCAGAAGCAACTATTTTAAAGCTCTACATTCAAAGCAGGTAGAGTTACCACTGGTGGCAGGAGTGTTGTTGGAGCGCTTCATCATTATGTTCAGGTTGGCTTTGTCCACAGCGATGTTGGCCAGTGCACCCTGAGCCTCAAAGCTGGCAAAATGTCCAAATGTTTCAAGCCGCCAGACTGTCTCCTTCTTTTCCATGTCCACATGAAAAATCTCATCTCCATCAAAGTCAAACATATATTCTCCTGATGATTCAGGGAACTGATAGAACTCGGCCTGGATGATGACATGTTCTTCTGAAAAGGCAGGACAGTGAGTCAAGGTGGGAAATAGGAAAGGGAGATGGAGGAGAGCCCAGGGCAGGAGATGCACACACGTGGCAGGAGGAGAGGGAGAGGATTGGGGCCAAGCACAGTGGAGGAGGGATGGAGAGCAGGGCTGGGTGGAAGAGAGGCCTGGGTGGAGACGTGAGTGCTGACCAGTGCTGGGAGGGGAGAAATAGGGGTTCAGAGTTAGGGAGGGTGGATTACAGAAAGCAGAATTGAGGTACAAAAAGGTAATTTGTTAATGAACGTAAGAAAATACTCCCACCAGCCCCTCACCCCCAGGTTTGGCTCATATCAAAGTCGGTGCTATTAACCACTATGCATTCAGATTTGTTCCTCTACACTAAATTTGACTAACTTAAATTTATGGTGCAGGTAGATCTCCTCCAAAGAGCAATTTAAAGCACTTCTTGATTCAGGGCCTTATAATACTGTCACACTTGGCTTTTGCTCCATATACCGTCTTGCAAATGTCTACAGTTCGTTTCTTGATGCTCTCCTGGTGAATTTATTTCCATAGCACCTACCTTTGATAGCCCATGATTCCTGAGGGCTCATCAGGACTGCCAAGATGAAAATTCCTAGCCCCAGGACTCCACTTAGAGCCATCGTCTTCTTGGGAACTTTGAAGAGGGTCTGGTAGAGCTCACCAGTGAGGAGGTACAAATAGGAATAAAAGAAGACTTTGTGGAATATGACGGAAGTCTAGCATGATTAAAATGCAGGTCAGTTGAGCTACAGCCAATCAGAAAAATCTTTTGGGATGACGCATCTGTTGCTAAGGGCAGGGCTTATGTGAAGGGTCCGTGAGAGAAGAAGCTTAGGTCATTAGATAAAGAGATAAAGTTTTTAATTCAACATACAAACAAATGAATAGCAACAACAGAAAATCAGGTTTTTTGAGACTGTCAGGCAATCACACTTGCAGATTTTTTCATCCCCAAATAAGTACTAGCTCTAAACATGGATTTACCTAAAGCTTCTTAGTGAGAGTAAAATCAACAAAGATATCCTAAAGTGAGAGCTAAGTACAAATAAGACCTCTCTGCTGTGAGAGCTTAGAAGTTTATTTAAGAGACAACAAATTGTCTAAATAGAACTTAAACTGTCAGGCCATGGAGACAGCCTGAATCCAAGCAGTACTGGGTGAGAGAATTTCACTTAAGAAGCTACCTATTGTTTTATTCTTCTCCTACAATTTCCTAGACCTAAAAATGACCAACTCTGCCAAAGAGCGTTGGCTTCCTGTCACTGTGCTACACTAAGAGAACTCTGAGTTTCAACACTTCTCCAGCTGGAGAAGTTTGGAATACTATACCTTGGATATAAGCAGGGATCACTGGAAACAATGGGTTGTAAAGGAGGTACATTTGTTTAATCCCTTCCATAGTAAATATGACCAGAGATCAGAGTATACTATTGGGAGCACACCTCATCTGAGGACTCAGGTCAATGAATAAGGTGGTCTAAATAGGGCAGAGCACATTTTACTAGGAAAGCAAAAGACAATAACCTGATAAAAGGCTGTCCCATTCCTTTCCTCATGTCATGAGATTATTAATGTTTTGATGCAAAGAATGGATTTTGACATTCATCATAGAGAAGACTAAAGGCTGACACTCTGACCCTCATGTTTATGTAAACCCAGTGTAATAGAATGGAATCTGTGAAACCACACATAGAGAGGACAGACACTGAAAAGGCTGGAATCCATATACTCCTCATGAAGAGACACCTGGCAGTGAGGCCATCCACCAGATGGTGAGTCCATCCTTTAATACCAGTTATGACCCCATCTATTGAATGTGGGCTTCCCATGCTGTTGTCCCGAGATCTCATCCTGACCCTGCAGCTGTCCAGACAAATTGTGAGGACAGACACCCCAAAAAGCCTGATATTATCTGATCACATCAAAGCTTTGAACATACTCTGACATTGACTCCTAGATTACTAAGAGGAGAACCACAGCATGGCTACAGCTGTTAAGGCACACATCTCCTGAAGGCACGAGAGCGAACCAAATGACAGTTCAAAAATATCAGTCTATGCTGAGAATCTTATCCTCTGATTCAGACCAATCATCTCCTCTTTCAGAGGCAAAAACAAGTGTAATTTTTCTATGCCTACCCCCATGTGTCTTCCATAATGCCTGGTTTTTAGAAGGTATTCAATAACTATAGGATGAATTCAAAGGTATTTTACAGATAGACATCTAACATGTCATAATAGAAGCTTCAACCCAAGGTGTTGCTCAGCAACTTGTGATTTTGCTCACACTAGAACACTGATTGGTTCTGTCACAACATTACCAAATCTGGGAGATGTTATAAAAGACTTTCACTTCCTTTTCTCTGTGATAAGGAGGAAATGCCTACTTGGACTTTTCTCATGGTTCTCTGTTCTCTCTCAAACTCTAGCTTCTTGTACTATTTGAGAGAATCTCTGAAAACATCTGGATGAGGTCTTCTGGGTGACATTAAGTGGTGAGCAATCACTGTCCAGTCATAGTTCAGTCAGGAAATAGAAGTTCCTGTGGGCATTCTAAGCAGAACTGGATATATTACAGATGGTTACACCTCATAACTGTTAGGAAGTCTTGGGGAACAGAAGTCAATGCAGACCCTAACGGTAAGATGTCAGGAACCTATAGGAACCATTGCTGAGCCACAGCACCTCTAGACCCCCAAGGAACATGGAGCTGCTGCCAGACTCATGTGTGTGACATCCGTGCGCCCACTGCCTTGACAGATTCAGTCTACCTTCCATCTCCTAGATCATAATAGTACATTTCACTGTGAAGAATGCATGCCACATGTATTAACCTGGAGACAAAGAGAGCATGGGAAATGTAATTTTCTTACTTCCATTCCCAAAGTTATAGGCAAGACCACAGAATTGAACTGGAATTCTAAAACTTCCTAAAATGACTAATTCCCAGCCATAGTACACTCTGGTTTTCCCCTCAGTGTCACACCTAGAACCAGGGAAAATATACTTTAAAAGTATTTGGGCTTAGCTCTGGAAAAGACATAATTTAACATGGGCTCAGATGAAGTGTCGGACCTTAATACACAATATGTCTGTGAAGTTCAAGTTCTGGAAACTCCCACCTCCTTCTTTAGCTCTCCTTCCTTTTTCTTCACCAAGACTCAGAGTCTGCATGGTGCCCTCACTTAGTGAGGACTTCCCACCAGAAACAGTGAGGAAATGTTGATCTGGGCATTTCTTTACCAACTCACCACAAGAGAAAATTTTGGCCTTTATTCCTTACCGCCCCCAGCCCCCATTCTGAGAGGTTGCAGAAGTTAATCTACTGGAATAAATCTACTTGAGAGTGAAAACTGTGAACTGTGAAAACCAACACAGGCAGTAGCGTGCTGGGTTAATAGGCCTCCTAGAATGTCCAACGTGACTAAAGAGTTCTGTGATGTTTGGGCTCATCTCTAACCTTGGAGGATAACAGCCGGAGAGTTTGTTTCCTTCTCTCTGTTCACCCCCACTTATAATCTGACGTTACAAAGACCAAGTTCTCTGTATAAATTCCCAGGGTTGTTAATCACTTCTCTTTGCTTGGGTAGTGTCCTGGTTTGCTAGAAGCTGGAATGCAATATACCAGAAACGGAATGGTTTTTTAAAAGGGGAATTTAATAAGTTGCAAATTTACAGTTGTTAGGCTGTGGAAATGTCCCAGTTAAGACGAGTCTATAGAAATGTCTGATCTAAGGCATCCAGGGGAAGATGTAACATTGACTGTGCCACAACATCTAGGGCTGCAGACCATTCCCGACACTGCCCCTCTGTCCAGTACCCACCACTGACTAGTCCATCTACCTGCTCTGGGTGGAGACAGAGCCAATTCCATTGTCTTCAACCATCCCACTTGATGGCAGGTACAGTGTAATATATACAGGAATGGAAGGCATATAATAATGCATGCATAAACATTACTATGTAATACCACCTTGTTTGGCAAAAGGATTGTACCAGTTTATTTTTCCACCTGTCTTTATTGGTAGAAACATTCACTGCTCCACATCCTTGCCTGTAATTAATATTGTTTGTCATTTTAATAATTTTTCCAGTGTGATCTTGATTTGCAATCATCTGATTAGTAATGAGAAAGTTGAACAGCTTTTTGTGGGTATATATGTCATTTGCGTCCTTGCTGTAGAATGTTTCTTCTTGTCTTTATCACTTTTTCCTTGGAGTTTTTATATATTATTTTACTAACAGATTTGTATAGATTCCTTTTGGTTCAGTTTGTCAGGAAAACCCTTACTAATACATTCCCTTTCTTGTTTTTCAAGCTAGTTTTGGCTGTTCTTGATCCTTTGCATTTTTACATAAATTTTAGAATCAACCTGTCCATTTCTACAAAGAGAACTGGGGATGTTGGTCAATATTTTATCTGCAAGAATTGGAGTTTCAATAACAGTGGTTCTTCAAAAGAAAAATATAGTATAGCTCTTCATATGGTGATTAGTTTTCCCATCAGTATTTTGTAGTTTTCACTGTAAGGATCATCTTTTAATTAAGTTCATCTCTAAGAATTTTATGTTTCATTGCTTCGTAATGTAATTTTTAAAAGTTTTGTATGTAGCTTTCTGCTACTACTATATAGAATTAAAATTGGTTTTAATTTTTAATTTTGCCTATTACCATTGTTAAATTCACAAATTCTAGATACATATAACAGATTTCTTAGGGTTTTATCTGTAAACAATCATGCTTTCTGACTGCTGTGTTCATTTGTTTCTCTAACGGGGTTGGAAATTGTGTGAAATCTTCTTGGCTCAAATTAATTTTTTAAAATATTATAATTTTGAAAGATAAGATCAGCCCATCTAAAATATTGAAAGTTTTTAATTTTTTTTCATTTTTTTTTCTCTTTTGGCATGGGCCCAGGCTCCGGGAATCGAACCTGGGTCTCCGTGAAAGTTTTATAAAGCATGTTTCTCAACACAGCTTTTGTGTTAAGTAACAACTAGACACAGTTAAATGCTTCATATATAATCAAAGGAGTAAATATTCCATATTCTAACCTATATCATTTTCAATGGCCATGCTATCCTTTAGGATGTAGGACTCCTTCCTGCTAACTTATGAATCATCCTTTGTTCTCTCATGTGTTCACAAGCTCATATTTTCCTGATTTTGAAAGCACCTTGTCCCTAGTGAAAAGCTTCAAACTTCTACTGTCTCTGGCCCTCGGCCTCAGAGCCCTAAAATGAAAGATGAGCGATCTCATGTTCCTTTCATGGATGCCATGATTTTCTTGAGCTCCTCATGAGTCATTCAATTATTAAAATTTTAAGGCCTATGTTCTCTGCTCTTGAAACTGTAAATGTCCTTGAGAACTGGATTTATAAATCTTTCGGCTTTGTTTTCTCGTAGGAGCCGCTTATTGAAACATTATAACAATGAACTTAAGATAATGACGCACCCTCCCCTTCCC
>PVIY010043325.1:0-20391 GCA_004026745.1 Myrmecophaga tridactyla
AATACAGTAATTCCATCAAATAATATATGCACAGGCATTGAAATCCAATTTTAATTTATCTGGATGACTAAATGCTTTATATTTAATGTTTTAAAATAAATACTAAACAAAATTTCAGTTGCAGCATTTACATTGATGTTGTCACTATGGAAATTCACCAGGTTTGACAATAGAAATTACATGATTCCCACCTTCAGATAATATCTCCTAATGCAACACTTAACAATCAACTTGAAAGATAACCTTTAAAGGAAATTTGGTCTTAAAACTCCTAGAAAGATTTGAGAGTTTTTGTTTTTGTAATTATTGTAAAAATTTGAATAACGGCAAGCATTCTTTCTATATTAATTTATAAACTACAGTGATATACTTCAAAGAAAGTTATAAATATTCGAAGAAGCAGAAAAACTAGGAATTAGTCATTTATGATAAATAAAAGATAGCTACATTTTTTAAATGATGTGTTTTGAATAACTTTCTTTCTTGACTTTTCTTCAGAATTAAAATCTCCATTTGTACTCTTCTATCTTTGGAAGGAAGCTGAATACAAATTCACTTTCACAATTATTAAGAGTGGAGCTAGGATTTGAACTATTGTGCCTTTCCTTTAGTATTTTTTTTCTAATTTTCTTTCCTGAGTATTTTATGTCTTTAAAGCAGTATGTCACCATTAATCCCCATGCTGCAATGAAATAAAGAAATTGTGCATGAATGTATAAAGGAAAGCCATGTAGAATATCACAGATTGGTTTGTGTATATAGAACGTGTATGATGGTTTAAAACAATGGAGCTCAGTGTGCTCTGAAATATGTAATTGTATCAAGTAGCATTATATGAAAACTATGCCATAAATAATGGATGAAAATAACTTTGATATTTGGACAAGAACAAGAGGAATAATAGCATGAGCACAATCACTGTTTGTGGAACTGAACATGATACTTGGGATGCAGGTAAATGAGCAAAGGGTGAAAAAATAGTTAAAGCTGGAAAAGCTGCTGTTCCATGTGAGAAATGAAGATGCAGATACATAAAGTTAAACAGAAAATCTAGCGCCACACTAAGAATTAGAATCAATCTTAGAGGTACCAAAGTTAAAATGTTTCTGGAAGAAGACTGTTGCATCTTCCAATTCAGGAAATGATGACCTCTGAAAGTCAGTAAAGATATATGGAAATGAAAATGGTAAAGGGAAAGCGAGAGTAAATGAATAATCCAATAACAGGGCACTCTTTTGTGATAAGCTAAAATTCTTATGAGGAATGTCTATGAAACAAATTGGAAGGAGTCTCTAGGGTACAATTTAAAGTACACAATGGGTATTTTTAAATCATATAAATTGTTCACTATTAGGAGGTTATGGTCACAAACCTGAGTATATTAGAATACCATGACGACCCTTAAAACAAGAAAAGTGTGTATTCAGAAACTGCAGAAAAGAACATATTATATTAACAAATAGTCTCAGTGAATTTGCTCTGCAGTCATGAATAGGGTCCACAATGGTTTGATATAAATATGAAGCTAATATATACACGTTTCTTAGTAAATAAAATGTGGAGAGTTAACTGATGAGCTTTCCAGGATGCTTCATTAAAAATGTACTGCCCCCTATTTCATCCTTTATGATCCTTATGCAATTCCTAAGATTATGTGGTGGTTTGGAGCTACGTATCCCAGAAAAACATGTTTGAACATTTGAATGTATTAATTCGTGAGCCAATTCAGTTAAGGAGTGGTTCAGCGCAATCAGGATGTGTCTTAATCTATTGTTAGAGTACTTTTTAAGCAGAATGAAACTCAGACCCACAGAGGAAGAAACCAGAAGTTGAATATGAATGTAATACAAAGAGAACTGAAAGGTTTAGGAGGCGAAAGGGTGAGAAAGAAGGACGGTAAACCGGGTAATTTAAAGCGGGGGAGTTAATTTCTGCGCTCCTGGGCTGACCTCACCCAACCCAAGAGGGAGGGAGGTGAGTCTGCGCCTGGGTGATGGCGTGGGCGGTTTTTAAACAAGGGGGTCAGGTGACATTCGGAAGTCAGGTGGTCCGAAGGGGCGGTTCATCTGTTCCAGAAGTCAGGTGTCTGGAAGGGGCGGTTACAGAAGCCATGCTGGGAGGGGCAACACAGCTCCAGTTGCAGTTCCCTTCCCGGTTCCCATGACCTGACAAGAACTAAGAAGCCAAGAGAAGTGACAGTGCATTAGCATGTGACAGAGAAGTCAAGACCAAAGATCACGAACAGCCAGACCCAGGATGCAAATCTTCACGAAGAAAGCACTGGCTTGACAATGCCATGACTTGGAGTCCTTCTAGCCTTAAATTCCTGTTCTTTAAACCATTACATACAAGTTCTTTAAACTGATCCATTGCTTGGTATGTACTTGAGCAACATAGTAAACTAGAACAGATTTTGGTACTAGTAGACAGGGGTGCTCCTATTGCAAATACCAAAGATGTGTATCTGGCTTTAGAATTAGGTAATGGGTAGAAGGTGAAAAAAATGGTGAGATGCTTTACAGAAAAAGTCTAGATTGCTTTGAAGAGGCTGCTGTAGAAATATGGATGCTTATTTTTAAAAGGTAGCTATGTGTCAAACCCTTTTAGAGTCTAAGAAGTTATAATTTCTGTGAAAAGAATCATGATATGTAAATCCATGACATTCTGAAAGAAATAAAAGCTCTTCTAGCAGACTGCTTTTATTTGATATCAACCTTTGTCAAAGTCTAGAGATACAGAGAAAATATAAAATGGCCATTTTAAATGTAAAATATTAAATCTGTAAACCATTATGATGTGTAAATTATGTAATATATAAATGGATACTTATGTTCAAATAGAAGGACATCTACTTAGATATATTTCAAAATATAATCTGCATCCATATGTCAAAATAAATGATGCGGTTGGACTCAGTTGTGTCCTTGCCCTCACCGGGTCGGGACGTCCTGCAGCTGCTGGCGCTTTTGGCTCTCCCGCCTCTCTGTGCTGACGGCAGGATGGCTCATAAGCACATCTTTTACTCGGACAAGTACTTTGACAAGCATTATGAATACCGGCATGTCATGTTACCCAGAGGACTTTCCAAGCAAGCACCCAAAACTCATCTACTATCTGAAGAAAAGTGGAGGAGAGTTGGTGTCCAGCAGAGTCTTGGCTGGGTTCATTACATGGTTCATGAGTTAGAACCACATGTTCTTCTCTTTAGACCACCTCTTCCAAAAGCCAACAAAAATGAAGCATATCTGGGAGTCGTCAATGAAATCTTTTTCAAATTTAATGTATATGTGTATAGATGGTAGTATTCAGTGAATATGTGTAAAATGCAGAAATCATTCATCCATACCTGTGCATGAGCTGTATTCTTCACAGCGAAAGAGCTCAGTTAAATGCAACTGCAAGTAGGTTATTGTAAGGTATTAAAATACAATTTCTTCTAGTCAGTTTTTCTCTTTAATATTAAAAGTGCCTGTTTGACTTTACTTCTTATTTTTGTTTAATAAAGTTTTTATGTTGCATTTAAAAAAAGTAAATGATGCTCCTGCATTTAAAAATTGGATCAGAGAGTAATTATTTTCAATATTCAACAAATTCAAGAAATTTTAAGAGTTGGAAAATATATGGAATCCCTACTCTTACAAAGTCAGGTGTAATCCATGTTTTAAAATATTAATCCCTTCAAAAACAGCACCTCCATCAGAGGTAAACTATGCTTTTTAATTTGATTCTCAACTTTGTTTTGTTTTAGAGATTATGTTTCAATGTGGATTCAGGCAGAATATGTATTCTCAGTTAAGAAAATTGCCAACTCTCATCTGAGTTATTAATACTTTCAAGCTGTCTGAAGTTCCCTGCCTTTATAATTAGGTCGTGTGATTCAGTTTATTAAAAATGATGCAATGTATATTAAAATTCCTATGGATTTGAACTTTTTCATGTTATTGACTAGTTATCATGAAGCATGACATTGTAATTTTGTGAATATATCAATTAAATCAATGGTCTGTTCCCCTGATGTCATTACTTGTCATTTTTCTTGTTATCAAGAATATAATTAAATTACACTGCTTCAATTATACATTATTGTTATAAGCATGCAAGTAGCTGAAAGAAGGAGATGGTATACAAGCATCTGGGCAAAAGAAATGTTTTTTGATTAGTTAATGTAAAATGAAAGGAGTAACTTACTCAGAGTCTACTATTAGGCAATAAAGTAGAACATTTCATATATTACATATCAGTGAGTTAGGCATTTTTTTATGTGTTTCCATTATAAAAACTCATATTATGAAATATTTTGTAAGTCCATCTAGGTTCCCCAGGAAAATGGATGGAATTTGGATAAATATTTCCATTTCCTCCTAGCATTTTACAATTCTGTTTACCATACCAAAATTTGCAGTTAATTCAAAATGTTTAAAACACAATAAACCCATTAAACAAGCATATATGACTAGAAAGCAATGCAGATTATACACAAGAAAGTGTAAATTATTTGGGGTGTATATAACATGCTTGGGTATTCCAACAACAGGAATCAGTAGTTTGGGGTCTTTAGTTAAAGTAGCATTAGAAGTAAATGCAACTTAAAGAATGAAAATATATTGATATTTGGTGGAAAACAGGAATAATAACATAAGGAGAGTTGATGTTTATGAAAATAAATTTGGCCAGGAGGTAAGGAAGGAGGGATGTGAACAATGCTTGGAGAGAGGAGAAAGCTGGGCAGGTTCTGAGAATCTTTATGTAACCTAGGATTCTGAATTTATCTTAGAAGCATCAAACATTGACGTCTTTTTGGGAGTACAGTATTAGCATAATATTTTCAGAGCTCTGATCTGGCTTTTGATTGGAGAGACTAAAATAAATGAGACTAACCATAATATTTCACTTACTAAGTGAGGAAAGCTGAAATTGGGGGAGATGCTATGAAAGGAGAGAGGTGCATAGGTATTAGCATATTTTAAATAAAGAATAAGTAGTAAATTGTAACTTTTAGATAATACAATGAAAGCTTATTCTGTTCTTTTGCATATCAATGATTTTATATTTGATATATATTAGAAATATTTAGTTGAGTTCCTGACATATATGGGCATTCAATAAGAAATTCCTGAGTACATGATGTATAAATTAATGCTTATTAAATCTTTGATTGCTAGTGAATTTAAACATTTTTTCATACAATTAATGACCATTTTTATTTTTGCTGCAAATCATTGCTCATGTTCCTTATCAAGTTTTCCTTTGAGGCTTATTATTTTCTTGATATTTATACGTTATACATCAAAAGGTTATTGAACTTGTATATGTACTTGTGGATCATTTTATTCTTAATAATTTGTTTGCTTTTTAATTTTGCTTATGATCTTGTGTGATAATCAGATGTTTTCCTTTCAGGTAGTCATATCAACTGATCATTAGCTTTGTCATTTCTTTGATTCTCCTGCTGCTTAGAAACTTCTTATTATGACATCTCATATTAATTTATATGTTCTGATAATTCAACTTTTCACCTTTAATTATTGAATTGTTCTGGGAAATATTTTGTTTAATGATCTAGAGTAACACTTTAATGCTAGTTAGATGATTTATTTATAAATTGAGTTTGATGTAATTACAGTCAAAATATCAGAGGTGGATTATCAGAGGTAAACAGATTATAAACTCTGTCAGGTAGATAACCAAGAAAATATTGAAAGAAACTGATATCAGATATCAGATAGTAAAATGTGTGATAAAAGTCAGCAATTTTAATAACTTCATATTAGTTCAAGAATCAATATACAGATGACACAAACAAAATATTGTCTTGACAAACCCAAGGATAACATAAGACTACACTCACATCAATCTAGAGAGAAATGATTCTTTTTATCCTGTCCTAGGACTATTGTCCTACTTGCATCATTTTTTCTATATCTTGTTTTTTATTGTTCACTTAAAATTTTATATTGGGAAGCAAAAATATAAACAAACTGCTTGCCCAAGCTCCTAACAATTAACTACAATATTAAAGTTTTAATAGCTATTTAAGTTTTGCACATAATAGGTTGATTTTTTTCAGATGAATTAGTAAATATTTTACTTAGCTTTTGTTTCTTATATAGGAAATATGATAAGATAAATATCCCCATAGACTAATATTTTTCAGGTTCTAAATAATTTCTAAGAGCACAAAAAGTATAATATTCTCCAAATTAGATAGACATTACACTTCTATTTCCACCCTCTATTTCATGGACATTGTTAGTTGTAAGTCATGCATTCAATGATCCCTTTTCTCTTTTGCAAGGCACCATGATATCTTTTACATATTTATGATACGATATCAATTACATCAGGTACAGCAATATCAAACAGATTTTAGTGAGGGTCAGTTTATTAGCTTCAGTTTCTCACAAAACTTCTTTAATTAATACCCCAAGGTTTATATGTTTTAGGGACCAAATCTCCCCACAGAAATAAAATGTTGGCAATGTGCATAAACCTCTTTAGGATTTGATGGAAAACATTGCAATGTAAAGAATGTATTATCACTGACCTATTAGGCATCTTCTAGATGTTCATTCTTTTTAAACCCAAATGTTTTGGAGAACAAAATATTTATTTTGAAATTCTATAAATACAAATACCTTAAATACTTAAAGCAAGTAATGAACTATTACAAAATCCTTTCCTGGGAAATTAAGGTAAGAACTATTCTCTCTATTTTTGTTTTTCATAATAACATCCATGAATATTTATTGCTCTAAATTTATTTATCATTTTTCCATTGTTCTTAGATTTTCAACTACTTAGTTATCTTTCAAGTTTTTCTCTAAGTTGAAGACTGTGGAGACTAAGATGAGGCACAATACTGCAGTGACTTTTTCTGATTATAAAGTAGAATGTCAAAGCATACAGTAAGATCACATAGGAATTCTTTTAAATAATACAGGAATATGCACTGAAAGTTATTTCTAATTTATGTGAATATTAAGTGGTTCATATTTAGTGTTCTGAAAAGTAACATAAAATTTCATGAGAGCAATTTAGATTGATGTTGTCATTGTATAAAATTAACCAGTTTTTTCTAAAGAACCTACATGTTTTAAAACTTCAGATAATAACTTCTAATGCATCACATAATAATAAGAGAAAATGGTCTTGAAAAGCAAAACAAAATGTTCTCTAAAATTCTAGAAAGTTTAAAGATCAGTTTTTTAAAGAATTGGAAAATTAGAACATGCTTTTTTATATTAATTTATAATTATAGATATATATTTCAAAAATTATACAAATACAAGGAAGCAGAAAAATTGTACTAATAAGTTGATTCAGATATATACAAATACATTTTACAAAATGATTTTTTTTAATAATTTCTTTTTTAGTGTCTTTTTCCAAGTTAAAAACCTAAATCTGCCAACATCAAGAAGGTAAGTTAGTATTATTGTTGGGATATGGAATACAAGTACATTGTCACAGGTAATTAGAGTGGAGATGGTAATTGAATTATTCTGCATTTTTGTAGCATTTTAAGGTGTCTACAAAGAATTATTGTCACCATCTATCTCAAATGCTACAGTCAAATCTAATTTTCTCAAACTTATGCATGAATGTGTTAAAAAGGCAGTGTAGATGATCCTAGATTGTTTCAGACATATAAAAGATGCTTGAAAGTTTAGAATATGGAGATCACTGTGGTCTGAAGATTTAGTTAAAATTTTAGTAAGTAGCATTATATATAAACTATTCCTTTAATAATAGATGGAAATAATTTTGATATTTTAGCAGGAATAAATGGACTAAAAGCATGGACATAGTGTTTGCTGAAAGGAGTGTGATATTTGAGGTGAAGGAAGGATATAGGTGAGCAATGGTTGGACAGAGTAATAAAGCTGGAAGAGCAGTTGATAAGTGTGGGAAATGAAGATGAAAATGGATGAGGTTGGAGAGAAGTTTAAATGACACCCAAATAATTTGAATCTATTTTAGACATAATAAAGTATAATGCATTTCTGGAAGTAGGCTGTTGCTTCTGTCAATAACAAGAAACTAGATCCACTGTTTTCCAATAAAGGTAAATAGATCTGAAAATGATCAAGGGTAGAGGAGCATAAATGAGTAATCAAATATTAGGGAGCTCTTATGTGATAAGCTAAAAATGTTAGGAGGAATCTCTATGGACAAGTTGGATAGGATAAATGATGGGTATTTTTGAACCTCATAATTTGTTCACAATTATGAGGGTATTCTCAGAACTCTAAGAATATCCTAACATCAGGAGAGCCTGAAAGCAAGGAATGGATGTATTCAGGTAAATGTAGAAAATGATAATTTTATTTCTACGTAGTCTTATAGAAATTACTCTATACAGGCAGGTATGGGTTCCACATTGTGTTGATATAAATATTAAGGTGAAAAATACAGATTAATTATAAAATATGTGGATATTTACTTCCTGATTTTCTAGTTATGTTTCATGAAAGATGAAAAAAATCTCCCCTTCCATATTTAGCAATCTATATATACCTCCTAAAAGTATAAATTGACGTATGTACTGTGTGCCATTTTAAACATAATTCCAAATGAATAGTATAAAAATATTTATTTGGTGGAAAAAGTATATGTACAAATTAAACTATTTTGAAGACACTATAAGGACATTCAATAGAAAAACTGGCACTGAGATAATTTGAGAATACTGCACCTCATATGGATATCCTAGATTTGTACACTAAACCTCCATAAATTTATATGGAAAACCTGTTACTCTAAGGATGCCCTTTGAAATTATGAAAATATTCCTATAAATCCTGACCAAATGCCTCGAGTTCATAGACCTGAAAATTAGGGGAAATTATTTCCCCTAGAATATTGTAAATGTAATAGAATGCCAATAGAAGATGATTGAAGGAACTCCCCTGCCTGTTATACAAAGGGAAATTTGAAGGGAAATTAAGACATATTCCAAATTAAAACCATATTTCTCTATTATTTCTATCTCAATAGAGAAGGTGGAGATGACAGAAGATAACCACTCTATGACAACTGAATTTATCCTCACAGGATTTACTGATGAACCAGAGCTGAAGCCCCTTCTCTTTGTGGTGTTCTTTGCCATCTATCTGATCACAATGGTGGGGAATCTTGGTTTGGTGGTACTGATCTATATGGAACATCGTCTTCACACACCAATGTACCTCTTTCTGGGCAACCTGGCTCTGATGGATTCCTGCTGTTCCTGTGCTGTAACCCCTAAGATGTTAGAGAATTTCATTTCAGAATACAAGACGATTTTCCTCTATGAATGCATGGCACAATTTTATTTTTTCTGCATTACTGAAACTGTGGACTGCTTTCTTCTGGCAGCAATGGCTTATGACCGGTATGTGGCAATATGCAGCCCACTGCAGTACCACACCAGGATGTCAATGAAACTCTGCATTCAGATGACTGCAGCGACATACATTGTTGGGAAAGTGCATTCCATAATTCAAGTGGGGTTACTGTTCAGGTTAACATTCTGTGGCTCTCATCAAATCAGTCACTTTTTTTGTGATATGTTTCCATTGTGCAGACTTTCTTGTGTTGACACCTACATCAATGAACTGGTGCTACACATCTTTACAGGGGTAGTTCTAAGCTTCACTATCACTATAGTCCTAATCTCTTATTTTTACATCCTCTTCACTATTTTCAAAATGAAATCCGGTGAAGGAAGGAGCAAAACCTTATCGACTTGTGCTTGCCACTTTTTCTCTGTCTCAATATTCTATGGCTCTCTACTTTTTGTGTATGCTCAACCAAGTTCAGTTAAAGAACAAGATAAAGATATTCCTGTTGCTGTTTTTTATACTCAAGTAATTCCTTTAATAAATCCTTTTATTTATAGTCTAAGAAATAAGGAAGTAATAAATGCTGTAAAAAAATTGTGAAGAATAAATCTCAGAATATTCTGAAGTAAATATTAGCCCCCATGTCAAACTGATTTTAACATGGTAACTTTTTTCAAAGGGAAGAGATTTTGAGAAAATATAAAGTGGCCATTTTGTATGTAAAATATTAAATCAGTAAAATTAGATGATGTGAAAGCAAAGGAGTCTTGAAATGCATATATACATTCAGAAAAGAGGGTTTCTACTCTCATGTTTTGTAAACTCTAAGCTAATAGAATCCATCAAGTACAAATAAATGATTACTCCTCAGTTCAATTAGACTGCAATTAGTTTCAATGTTCAATAAATGCAATGTATACTAAGTAAATAACACATTATATAGGTATAATTTTGTTGGTAAATATATGGAACCCAAATCATATAAGCTTAAATCCAAGTTCTGAAATATATATCCTTTCTTAACAAACACTGTCTATCAGATGGAAACTATGTTTTGAATTTGATTCTCATTATTTTGTTCTCGAGATGATTGGATATAGATTCATGCAGAACATGTATTCTCAACTAGGAACATTTTCATCTTTTCTCTTAGATATTTAATTTCTCAAGATGTCTGAAATAGGTATATCAAAGGCAGATATGTTACTGTGTTGTGGAAAATGATGTGACTTATAATGAAATCCCTGTGGATTTGAATGTTTTCAGGTAGTTTGATTTGTTGTTCATGATGGATGACACTCCAACTCCAGAATATATCAATTCAGTCAATTATTTGATCCTCTGATGTCATTAATAGTCTTGTTTGTTGTTAGAATATCATAAACCTTCAATGTTTTCAGTATAAAATGTTATATACACACCATTAGCAGAAAGAGGGAGCTGCTGTTGAATCATCTGAAAAGAAATATCTGTTGATCACTTAAAAGCATGAAATGAAAGCGATTAGGCACTACTATATACTAGGTGATGTGTGCCATTGATTTAGGCATTATTTTTCAATCACTTCCAGGGTAAAACTTACACTTTTAAATATTCCACTGTTTACCCAATTTCATCTAGGTCACCCTTGAATAGAGTTGAGATTTAGACCAATACTTCCTTTTATCCAAGCATTTGGATTTAATTCATGGTAAATTGAATCACAGTTATCTCAAAATGTTTGCAATATAGGAAGTATATTGAACACATATATATGAATATAAAACAATTCAGATCATACACAAGCAATCCTCGATTGTGTTGGGTGGATATAATATACTGGGGGTTCAGATATTGAAGAGCAGTCTTAACCAGGGTGCTTAGTTAAACAGCTTTAGATTAAATATGCATAAAAGAGTGCCAAGCTTTTTGATGTTTGTGGGAACAAGAATAATAGCATGAGCAGAATCAAACTTTATTGAAATGAGTTTGGCCTGGATCATGGAGATGCACAATGTGTGGACAGAATGAGAAAACTGGCAGAGCTGTTGCTGAGACACTTGGTGAATGTGCAAAAAGTAGATCAGGTTACTTGGAATCTTGAGGCTATCCTAAGGAATCATAATTGATCTTAATTCATCTAAGATGCATTAAACTTTGTAGTCTTCCTGGCAGCAGAGTAAAATGACTGTAATTTCAGAGATCTAATTTGGCATTCAATTGGAACAATCAATTAGATTAACCACAATAATTCCCATATATGTAAAGAATGATGAAATTGGAGGAGACTCTGCAAAAGGAGAAGGGTGCATAGATACATCCATATTTTAAAGAAGGAAAAATAGGAAGGTCAATTTACATTTTGACAATAAAATGAAGGCTTATTTTGTTCTTTTGAGTATCGATGATGTCATATTTGATATTATGTTACAAGGATTTAATACAGTGCCTGAAATATTTGGGCATTCAATAAGTATTTCCTAAGTATATCATGAACAGACTAATGTGATATTATGTCTTTGATTGGTGAATGTGAATGTTTTTAATACATATATGGACAATTTTAATTTTTCCTGAAAATAACCTGCTTGTTCCCTTTCTCATGGAGACATGATTTTTTTAGTCTATTGCACTTTTATATGTAACTATGGTTCATTTTTTTCTCAATTACTTGTTTGCCTTTTCAGTTTCCTTATGATGTATTTTTGGTACACAGACCTTTTCCTTTCAATGTATGCATATATATTGATTATTCCCTTTCTAATTTCTATGATTCTCTTCCTGCTTAGAAACTTCCTATTTTTAAAACTCATATTCATTGATTTTTCAGATGCTTCTCCTTTTACCTTTAATTATTGAATAATTTTGGGATGTATTTTGCTTAGTGATCTAAAATAGGTCTCTCATGCCAGCCAGATATTTTATCATAAATGCAAAGTTTGGAGTAATTACAATAAAAATATCAGAGTTGGCATATGAAGACCTAGACAAAATGTTCTAAAATCTGCCAGGTAGATAAGCCAAGCAAATATTGAAAGATATGAATATGAGATTTCAGAAATTAGAATGTGTGATAAATCTACAATAATTTAAACAAAATCATATTAGTTCAAGAATCAACTCAGTTTATAGAAAAAACAGTATTGCCCAGAAGTCAACCCAAAGATATGGTAAAAATAATATGAAAAAAATCAAGCAGTAAAAAGTGAACTCTAAGTTAAAATGGTTCATAGTTATTAGCACAATCATAAAATTTGTTTTCACCAGTTGTAACAAGTGTGCAAAACCAGTGCAAGATGTTCATAATAGGGTGGTATATAGGAACTCTGTATATTATGCATAATAAAAATTCATATTTAAAAAACAAATGGGTAAATAAAGGTTTCTTTTATATCCCAGCCTGAGAGTGTTTAACTATTTGGATCTTCTTTCTTTGTGTTTTATTCTAACTTGTTCTCTTAAAGTTTTATTATGGACAATGACATACAAAGAAAATGTATCCCAATGCATCTCACCAGCTTCAGAAAACTTTTAATACAGTTATTTATATTAGCTCATAATATGTTTATTACTTTTATTTTTGAAATAATTAATTGAGATGTTTAATTCCTTAGTTTTAATTTCTAATATAGGTAATACAGTTAGATAAAATACAATAAACAAACATTTGATTAGGTCCTAAATTGTTTTTAAGTACATAAAGGAGTCCAAAGACCAAAAAGTTTGAGATTCTCTGAATTAGATGGCTATGTACTTCTGTTTTCACCCTCTATTTGGTGGCCATTGTTAGCAGTAAGCCTTACATCCATTGACACCCTTTCCTTTGCTAAGCCACGGTGATAATGTTCATGCATTTATGCATTCCTGTCCCCAACATTTTTCTACATTGAAAATCAGAATTTGTGAATTTTTTGTGGCCAATAAGTCAGAAAAGATGACTTTCTGGAAGTTTCTCATAAATATCATTCATTTATTTAAAAGAGATACATAAAACTAGAGTCACTCACTCTGTAAATGCATTGGATCATTCTCAAGGACAAACCATATGCTGCATCAAAAATCAAGTTTCAATAAATTTAGAAAGATTGAAATCATACAAACACTTCCTTGGATCATAATGGAATGAAGATGGAAATAAACAACAGGCAGAGAGCCAGGAAATCAACACATACAAGGAGGATTAACAACATAATCTTAAACAACCAGTATGGGTCAAGGAAGAAATTACAGGAGAAATCAGTAACTATCTCAAGGCAAATGAAAATGAAAACACAGCATGCAAAAATTATGGTATATGGCAAAGGCAGTGAAAAGAGGGAAATCTATCATCTTAAATTCCTATATTGAAAAACAAGAGCAAAAATTGAGGAATTAGTGTTTACATGGAAAAAAAGAATAAACTAACCACAAAGCAAAAAAAAACAGAAAAGGAAAGAAATAATGAAGATTAGAGAAGAAATAAATGAAATTGAGAACATGACAACAGTCAGGAAAACTGACAAAACTAGAAGTTGCTTCTTTGAGAAAATCAATAAAATAGATGGACCCTTAGCTTGCTTGACAAAAAGAGAGAGAGGATGCAAATTTAAATAAAATCAAAAATAGAAGGCAGACATAACTACTGACCTCAAATAAATAAAAGAAGTGATGAAAGGATACTATGAGCAACTATTTACTGATAAACTACACAATGCAGATGAAATCGACAACTTCCCAGAAAGGCATGAAGAATCAACATTGACTAAAGAAGAAATAGACAACCTCAACAAACCAATGAAAACTAAAGAGATTGAATCAATCATCAAGAATCTCCCAAAAAAGAAAACTGCAGGGCCAGATGTATTCACAAGTGAATTCTACCAAGCATTCAAGAAAGAATTAGTACCAATTTTAATCAACTCTTCAAAAAGATTGAAGAGAAGGGAAAGCCACTTAATTCATTATATGAAGCCAGTGTTACCTTAATACCAAAGCCAGACAAAGATACTACAAGAAAAGAAAACTGCATACCAATCTCGTTAATCTCGTAAATGTAAAAATCTCAGCAAAATAATTGCAAATTGAACCCAGCAGCATATTTAAAGAATGATACACCATGACTAAATTAGCTAGGATTCTCTTCAGAAACATAATCAGCAGGAGATATCTGTAAATATAAAGTTTATAGAACTGTCACACAACCGTGGGAATGTAAGAGTCCAAGATCAGTAGGGCAGACTGCGAAATGGGAGCTCCAGTGAAGGTCCTCAATTAACTCTCAGGAAAGACTGGCTGGCTGAAGCAGAAAGAGTGATATTCTCTTCTGAATGACCCTTAAAATCCTTCTGGTAATTAGATTAAGCATCACTCATTGCAAAAAACAATCCTCAGTGTGGTCATGGTTTAAGTCCATGAAGTGTTCACACAACAGACAGGCCAGCACTTGCATGACCAGACAACCAGGTACCACCACCTGGCCAAGTTGACATATGAGGCTGACCATCATAGTCCGCCCCTTGTCAACTTGACAGCTACAAACATCACCTTAAAGCATACTTAATCTCTAAATAGAAAACAATAACAGACACATTCTTTTTCCTTGACTAACAGCATTCAACTCTCCTGTGTACAACCGGAAAGATATTTAATCTCTCCAGAATAGGGTGCAAATCCTTGAGCAATATTCACTTTCAAACTTGATATCTTACAATTTAATACTATAACATGAACAAAACAGCTTATTTCATATTATAAAGTGGATAAAATAAAGAGGAAAACAAAGATATATGATTTACATATAAATACATAGGTACTAATTACAAAGCAAGGAAGAAATATTCATACCATTACAGTCCTCATTTCTGTAACTGATCATATTTATCACTACCTTCTTCCACTACCCATTCCATGTTCCCTTTATCCTCAGCAAGCACCTCAGCTGGCCATGGTTCTTTGCCTGGTGGGATGACCCAAACCTTCATTCCTGAAGTTTCAGAGCCATTGGAAGTCCTGCCTGGAGTGGATTCTTGCAGTTTTCCATTGACTTTAATCACAGGGCATGGTAGTACTAAGAGATGTCCTAGGGGGGATCTCCTATATTCCAGGAAAACTCTTCTTTACCTCCATTGTGTAGTTGCAGTCTTATTTCCCTCTGGTAGTCAGGGTCAGTCACCCAATCCATCGAAATAATCCAGTTCCTGGCTTGTTGATCTAGTGGCATGAGTAGTTCATAGTTACCAGGTGACAGTTTTAGATTCCAAGTCAATGGAACCAGTGTTGTTTCTCCTGGTGGAAGCACTTCTCCTTCTGGGACTAAAACCTGTAGACCAGCAGAGCTCAAGACTGCAGAGACAGGAAGCAAAAATTTTCCTAGTGAATTACTAGGGGTAATAATGAGTGGTGCCACTCCCATTTTCACCCTTTGATTCCCGGATTCATGAATCTTGGCTATGGGGAAAACAGCACCATACAGTGGATGCTGATTCAGAGCATGCACAGCCTCCTGGAGAACATCACCCAAGCCCTGCAAGGTATTGACACCTAGCTAACACCATAATTGAGTTTTCAAAAGGCCATTACACCATTCTATCAATCCAGCTGCCCTGGATGATGGGGAACATGGTAAGACCAGAGGATTCCATCATCATGTGCCTATTTCCATACTTCATTTACTGTGAAGTGGGTTCCATGATCAGAAACAATGCTGTGTGGAATTCCATGATTATGGGTAAGGCATTCTGTAAGTCAATGAATGGTTGTTTTGGGAGAAATATTGCATGCAGGGAAAACAAACCCATATCAGAGTATGTGTCTATTCCAGTTAGAACAAATTGCTGCCCCTTTCATGATGGAAATGGTCCAAGGTAATCAACCTGCCAACATATAGCCAGCTGATCACTTCGGAGAATGGTGTCACATTGGGGGCTGAGTGTGGGTCTCTGCTGCTGGGAGATTGGGCAATCAGCAGTGGCTGTAGCTAGGTCAGCCTTAGTGACTGGAAGTCCATGTTGCTGAGCCCATGCATAAGCTCCATCCCTACCACCATGACCACTTTGTTCATGAGCCCACTGGGCAATGACAAGAGTTTCTGGGGAAAGATGCTGACTGGTATTCAAAGAATGGGTCATATTATACACTTGATTATTAAAACATTCCTCTGCTGAAGTCACCCTCTCAATCATATTCACATGGGACTTAAATATCTTCAGATTTTTAGTCCACTCAGAAAGGTCTATCCACATACCTCTTCCCCAGACTTCTTTGTCACCAATCTTCCAATCATGCTCTTTCCAAGTCCCTGACCATCCAGCCAAACCATCAGCAACAGCCCATGAATCAGTATACAAATGTAAGTCTGGCCAGCTCTCCTTCCAAGCAAAATGAACAGTCAGGTGCACTGCTCAAAGTTCTACCCACTGGGAAGATTTACCCTCACCACTGTCCTTCAGAGACATCCTGGAAAGGAGTTGTAGTGCTGCAGCTGTCAATATATCATGCAGAAAACATCTATAAGCCCAAGTTTTCTCTTCTTCAGTCAACTCACTGTAAGGAACTCCACAAGAAGCAATAACTTTGATCTGGGAAAGGCAAGGTACTGTGGCAGGAGTGCAGACCATGCATATTTAGACTACTTCCACATGCAACTTATTTGTACCTTTAGGACCTGCTCTGGTCCTGTCTCATATATGCCATTTCCATTTTATGATGGAGTGCTGCCGCTTATGCCCAACTTTAGATTGGTGGGTCAGACGACGTCCAGCTTATGATAGGTGACTCAGGTCTCATGGTAATTTGGTGGCCCATAGTTAAGCATTCAGTCTCTACTAAGGCCCAGTAGCAGGCCAAAAGCTGTTTCTCAAAAGGAAAGTAGTTATCTGCAGCAGACAGTAAGGATTTGATCCTAAATCCTAAGGGTCTGCATTGTGATTCTCCTATAGGGGCCTGCCAAAGGCTCCAGACAGCATCTCCATTTAACACTGACACTTTCAGCACCATTGAATCTGCTGGATCATATGGCCCAAGTGGCAGAGCAGCTTGTACAGCAGCCTGGACCTGTCATAGAGCCTCCTCTTGTTCAGATGCCCACTCAAAATAAGCTGGGTTTATGGTCCAAAGAGACCAACTAGGTGTTGGACCCCTTTTTTGGTCTTAGGAGGGCCAGATGCAGCAACTTATCCTTCACCATAGAAGAGATATCTCTACATGCCCCACACCACTGGACACTTAGAAATTTTACTGAGGTGGAAGGACCCTGTATTTTTGTTGGATTTATCTCCCATCTTCTGACACACAAATGCCTTACCAATAAGTCAAGTAGTTGCTACTTCTTACTCACTAGGTCCAATCAACATGGTATCATCAATATAATGGACTAGTGTGATGTCTTGTGGGAGGGAGAAACAATTAAGATCTCTGCAGACAAGACTATGACATTGGGCTGGAGAGTTGCTATACCCCTGAGGTAGGACATTGATGGTATATTACTGATCTTGCCAGCTGAAAGCAAACTGTTTCTGATATTTCTTACTGACAGCTATTGAGGGAAAAAAAAATCATTTACCAGATCAATAGCTGTATTCCAGGTACCAGGTGATGTGCTGATTTGCTCAAGCAATGAGATCACATCCAGAACAGCAGCTGCAATTGGAGTTACTACCTGGTTGAGCTTATGATAATCCACTGTCATTCTCCAAGAACCATCTCTTTTCTGCACAGGCTAAATAGTAGAGTTTATGATAATCCACTGTTAACCTCCAAGACCATCTGTTTTCTGCACAGGCCAAGTAGGAGAGTTGAATGGGGATGTGGTGGGAATTACCACCTTGCATCCTTCAAGTCTGTAAGAGTGGCACTATTCTCTGTGACCCCTCCAGGAATCTGGTATTGCTTCTGGTTCATTATTTTGCTATGTAGGGCCCATTCTAGTGGCTTCCACTTGGCCTTTTCTAGCATAATAGCCTTCACTCAGAGAACCAATGTGGGGATTCTGTCAGTGGCTGAGTATGTTGAATCCAATTAAGCATTCAGGGACTGGGGAAATGACCACAGAATGAGTCTGGGGCCCCACTGGCCCCACTGTGAGATGCACTGGAGCTAAAACACCATCAATAACCTGACCTCCGTAAGCCAGTAATATGACTGGTGGGCCAGACTGATTTGTTGGGTCTCCTGGAATTAGTGATACTTCTGAGACAGTGTCTAATAATCCCTGAAATATCTAATAATTTCCTTTTCCCAAGGCATAGTCACCCTGATGAAAGGCTGTAGTTCTCCTCGTGGAAGGCTGGGGGGAAGGTTAATAGTGCAAATTTTGGACAGTGATAAAGGGTCCTCCCCGATGGATACCCAGCTTTTCCCTCATTCAAGGGGCTCAGGATCTAAACTGTTTCAAATCTGGGAATTGATTAAAGTGCTCTGAATCTGTTTTTGTAATTCAGGTTAGACTTCTCTTCACTTGATATAGAATGCTTCTGCTTATACAGCTCAAACAAGAATGTAGTAGACTGCCATCAGTTTCACTTCTAGGTACCCCATTATCTTCCAGCTAATGCCACAAGTCTCTGTGAGTCAAATTGTTTTGACTGGTGCTTTGAGTCTGCTGTCCATTATGGTGGCCACACGTACCTTGTCTATGGTGACTAACTGCTGCCACGTGTCTTCGGCCAACTCAGAATTTGATCATCCCCATTCTGTTTATGGATTTCAGCTCAGTGACAGCAGTTACCACAGTAATATCTGACTTACAGAGAAGGCGACCAAAGACCTCTTTAAGGATGATGGACCTATTCTCACAAATTTATTTCTCACAGTTCTGGTAAAACCACATGATCATCTCGATTGGTGCAGAAAAAGCATTTAACAAAACTCAACATTCTTTCTTGATGAAAACACTTCAAAGGATAGGAATGAAAGGGAACATCCTCAACATGATAATGGGAATATAGGAAAAGCCTACAGATAACATCATCCTCAATGGGGACAGACTGAAAGCTTTCTCTCTAAGATCAGGATGAAACAAGGATGCCCATTGTCAACATTCTTATTCAACATTGTGCAGGAAGTTCTAACCAGAGCAATTAGACAAGAAAAATAAATAAAGGGCATTAGAAAGAGAGAAGTAAAACTCTCACTGTTTGTAGATTATATGATACTGTATGTCAAAAATCCTGGAAAATCTAGAGCAAAGCTATAATTCAATACCATTTAACATATCGTTTGTGTTCAAAATTTCCCAGTTTTCCAAAAATTCAACATGTATTTAATTTTCCACAAGGTTTCAGTTAATGGTCATATTTCCTTTCCATTCCCATGTTTTTTTTTCCCCTTTCATGACATAGAAGTTTTCAAACTTTTCAAGACAGCTTTTCCTGTATACATTCTCACAATCTTTATTTTTCTGATGTTTCCTCAGAATTAGATAAAAGTTTAAACTTTTTGGCAGAGTAAGTGTGCTTTGTTTTCCTTTTTGCATAACAATGAATGACCATAACCTCATAACAGGTGATGCAAACTTAGATAACTAGAGGTTAAGGTGGTAACCTGATCATGCCATGCTAAAGATGACATGTTCCTTTTATAATTAAAGTTAAATCAGTGGTAATGCATGGAAACAATGTGAATTTTCAGATTCCCAATATCTTCTTCAGTGTTACTAGAATATATTTACATACCTTACTTGAATCTATTATTACGCTGGAGATGGAAATGTAGTGCTTTATCTGATTTCTACCTGAATTCATTCTGAAAAGAACTGCTTTATCTCAAGGTCATTTAGAATTTTTAAATACTCTTAAACATTTAAGAGCAGTTTTAGATTTATAGAAAAATTATGATGACACTATAGATAATTCTTATATATGACACACCATAGTCTCCCATCAATGGTACATTTGTTGCAATTAATAACCAGAAAGAATCACTATTATTAATTAAATCTGTGATTTATTTGGATTTCTTTAGTTCATACCCAATGTTCTTTTTATGTTTCAGGATACCGTTGGTTGTCATGACTTCTTGGTATCATCCTGACAAGAAATTTTCTCAGATTTTCCTTGCTTTTTATGACTTTGTCAGATTGGAGAGTATTTGTTTGTTATTTTGTAGAATGTCT